>JABEVN020003144.1:0-19232 GCA_013146195.2 Codonopsis lanceolata | reverse complement strand
CAAATCAACGAGTGGTTGGTTATTTTACCATTGAGGAGCCATAGTTGCTTGGTCTTCAAAAAAGACAAACATGTGTTGCTTTTGTCTTCTATGGAATTGAGTACATAGCCATGTCAATGGCTAGTAAAGATTTAATATGGTTTAGAAGATTTCTAAGAACCATACCATTTATTGATTCTAAGAAAGGAGTCACAACTTGTTGTGTGATAATCAAGCCGCCATATTCAATACAAAGAATGAGAGAATATCAAATCATAGCAAACACATTGCTATGAGATATTGTCATTCCCATGATTAGATTTGGTTTGAAGTCATCTTCCTCCGATTCTATTATAAGAGGCTAAAAGGTCTCTGCATCGATTAGTGTGTGACAACTGCCTAGAATCACCGTTGTATTGACTTTTCAAATAAGGCTTCAGGCGCCTAACAAAGAAGCTCTACAATGTCCTAAGAAAGCCAAATTGACTTTGAAGTCTATGGAAAGTCCGAAAATCACAAAATCAAGAAACAATGACACGGTAATACCTATTAGATAGTTTCGAAATATCTAGTCATTATGTCTTCACCAAGATTATTTTTCAAGAAGTCAACTCGCATGATGACAACCTTCGTGAATAGCATCCTCGAATCAAGATAAGACATTACCCGTTAAGCAAGTAAGACTTTCCAAGCCGCAGCTCTGACTCCGAAACATTATTCCTCGTTTAGTAATGTTCCTCTCTCGGCACACTCCATCTCCAGACTGTGGGATGTTTCTTCTCCCAAAGCGAATTGCATTGTTGCAAAGGAGCGTTGGACTCAATTATCTCGATTTGAGCACCAATCTGGCGGTCAAAAGGTCTCTTCCTGGTATATATTCAAGTTTTGAAGATTCAAGACATAACTCTTGCACATTAAACTCTCAATCTTCATCTTCATCACTCAAGCATTCAAGAGATCAAAGGACAAGGACTAACACTTCACCAAACTTTCTGAAGCTGCAGATTCGCCATCTTAAATTCTTTTTTAGCTTCATTTAGTTTGTCTTTAAAGCTGTTTCTTAAGTCGCACGTGTAGAGAACAATTATTCATTGATTGTCTCTCTCACCTTTATACACTTGGTTAAAAACTCATTTTGTACACGATCCATTAGAGATCTAAATCATAAACCTAGTGGATAAACAAGTGCACTTTTAAAATCCAAAGCTAACCACTTTGGTAGTGGGCGTAGTACTATTCCGATCGAACCACTTCAAATTCACTGATGCGGTTCAAACTCTTCTTATCACTCTCATTAGCGTTTGTGCTTAAGCTGTTCCAGTTGCATTGACTTAATGACTCTTGATAATCTCGAATCGATTTGTTTCCATTGCCTAAACACTTCTATTCAAACCTTTCAAAAATCCTTAAGAAGTGTTCTTTAAGAAAAAGTTTTATAAAAACATAACTAGGCTATTCAACCCCCCCCCTTCTAGCCTAGATTGAGCCTATTTTGGGACCAACAAATATAATCATATTAGAGATATGGTTAAAAAGGGAAAGATAGCACTTGAGTATCTTCCTACAAATCAGATGTTAGGTCGATCCTTAACAAAATCTTTATCGGGGGGATAAAATTATAAAGGTCATGAGAGATATGAGACTATTACCGGTCTAAACAATGTCTTAATTGAAACCAACTTTATCTTAAGGTACAAGTCATAGATTTGTCACCTTATGTTTAAAGTTAAAAGGAAATTCAATATTAGACATTGGTGAAATGAAAACTTTGATACATTTCGAGTGCATAACTTAAAAATAGTGGGGGTGTCACTATTTGAAAGTTTCATATCTGACCTATGCACTTTCATTACCACAACAAGATTAGGATGGATTCAAAATCTTTAATAGACTTATAGCTTTCGTAGAATGCGTTGTGGACATTCTCGATAAGTCTACCTATACAAGTAAAGAAGTGAGAGGCCGCTTCTTATGGATTACTCCGGTAAAATTCCTAGAGTACTTGTGAAAACCGAGGATTAAGCACAAGGCCCAACTACAAGGTCTTTGCCAAGATCAAAAGGAACATGAAATCATACATGATGAGAATATGTCTCCCAAAGATTCACATTCAACCATAAAGTTTAAGGCTCGTCCACTTAATGGGTATTCATTATGTAAAAAATTTGAAATTGTTTAGTGTCATTATATGTAAATAAGTGGGGATTGTTATATGTAGTAGTATTCACATATAATACTTGGTCATCTCCCATATTGAGTTTGTAAAGCAACCGTTTCATTTATGGTATAAAGTCTTGTTCTTCATTTCTTGTTTTCTTGTATCTTCTTTATCCCACATGGGATTACTAATAAAACTTGTGGAGCTAAACTTGTTATATAATAGCTAAGTTTGAAGAGTTCCTATAAGCTTGCTTGAGCTTCCCTCTATTATGGGAAAATATCAAGTATGACTTAAAGTTTTGAGTATTATTATTATTATTATTATTATTATTATTATTATTATTATATATATATATATATATACTCCCTCTGTCCCTAAATTATCGTCCTCCTTTCCTTTTTCGTCCGTCCCAAAATAATTGTCCACTTTGAAACTTACCTTTTTAGAACATCACTTTTACCACTTTACCCTTACTTTTTCACTCTACTTTAATTATGGGCCATATATACATGAGCATTAAAGGAAAGTACACATTAAACCAATATAAATAATCAAGTCAATTACTTTTTCTTAAACTGTGCGCCGGGTCAAGCAGGACGATTATTTAGGGACGGAGGGAGTATATAAGAAAGAAAGAAATAAATAAATTAATTTAAATATTAATTATCCTTACTGCCGGATCTGGTATAAGGAGTGAGGAAGTACTTCAGTTTAAACGTTTAGGGTTGTAACTCTTTGAATGGTCATTTACAAGAGAGTGTGACTGTTCGGGGGGGCACGCCCGGACCACTTCGGAAAGGTTGTGTCTTTTCAAGACCACAACACAAACTCTATAAATAGAGTTGCCTCCTCCGAAAATGATTAGAGAAAATATACTGAGTTTATTACTTCCTTGTGTCTTTCTTCTTAACAAATCTATTCTTCAAGTCAAACATTTAAAGCTTCGATTATTGTTCCCGAGTTATTCAAAGGAGTGTAACTTTGAATAAGAGTGCGTAGGTTTTGTATCCTGGAGGTGAAATTCGTTGAGACCATTACACCATAGTGGGACGAATTAAATACCTTAAAAGATAACATCTTTTGGTGTGCCTAACCTACTGATTCCTTACCCACAATCAAGTAATATACAACACCAGTAGTAAGACATAAACCTATTACCTATTCACCAGCAATCATAGGTCACAACTATTCTCCTTCTACTTCTTTTTAATTTTATTTCGACTTTGGGGCAGCCTATTTTCATCCTCAATAAGCATGGGATGGTTGACCAATCCTTGGATATTTAAGAAAAGGTAAAGTGATCAGAATAGGGAGATTTGTTGGGGCAGTTTGTGATAGATTTGATAGGACTTTTGTGGCTGTTGTTGGCAAGTTTTTGGACAGCTTATGTGCGTGAGGATTGCTGGGATTGGGAGGCAGTTTGTAGGCTAAGTTAGGGGCTAGGTTTTGTAAGTATTTCTTTAAAGTAAACGGGGCTGTTTAGAGAAGATCATTGGTGTGGCTTGGGCAGTCCAAAAGCTGGAACGAATTGGCTAATTGTTAGGGAATATTTGTACGGGAACATCCTCTTTAAAACAATCAGTTCTAAGGGAGGTTTGAGTCGGGTTTTGAGGCTGTTTTGAGAGGGTTTCGTGCGTCCATAGGGCTGTTAAAGAGGGGCTGTAACAGATTGGTGGTGTCCAAGGTTGTTTCGATAAAACTTACATTTAAGCTCATAATGATATTATAAACTTAATATTTTGTTTAGTCAAAAAAGGTTGTTGTTATGTACTGTTCTCGTAAGAAAGTTGTTTCCCCTAACCTATATTTGCCTTGATAAACTAACAGCAACATCACCATTCTAAACACCATAGACACTACCTAAGAAACAAGGTGGCAGTGCAGTCCACTTCAAACCAATTCCAAAACCACACCACAAGGCCGAAAAATACAAATAACATATGCATGGAAAGATCTACGAGTCTACTTTCTATTCCAATTTACAGATCAATATTTCAGTATCTCTAGCCCAAGTTATGTTCAAAACAGTAACATGTGTCCAGAAACAACTTCCGAACAGTCACAGTTTTTGGCTTCCAAAACCATCTCCAAACTCATTCCAAATCAACCTATTTTCACAAGGGTTCAATCCCAACCTAAATTAGGTATACCAAGGTTGAATTAGGGAAAGAAATGGACCAATATAAGATCATTTGATAGGTCAAAACCTATGGCAAAAATTGCTAAAACTCAAGGCTGTCCAAGAACTTAGCAGAATTATGCCAACTTCCAATTAAATCTGGTACTGATCCATGAGGCCAAAAATTACAAATAAGGCACCATTGGAAAGCTCAAAGACTTATCTTTCTAACAAAACAAACGGAATGCGATTCCACTAACTCTACAGAAAGTTATGACACTTCTAGTAAAAAGTGTCCAAACAGCACATTAAGAGTTAGAATGATTTCAAATTCAAACAACACTAGTGCACTAACAATAGTGCAGAAACTCATATCTGACTTCAACTTTCATAGAGAGGCTTGCAAAAACCAACAGGTTTGAATCGAATGATTGGAATCACTCTATGAATAATTTCTAGAAGCATACTCAAACAATAATGCAGAGAAGGACTTCAGCTGGCTACCAAGATGATAATTTCAATTCCATAACATATATGGCATTGAACTTCAGGGCCAGAACCTAAATAACAATTCAAGTACTTATAGTCCATTCTCCCAGCAAAAGAAAAATTGATTTAATCATAATTAAGTCTGAAATTGTTCAAAATGAGCTGGTCCAATGGTACTCTTACCAGCTTCATCATGAGTGTTGCCTTGCATCCTTTGAACCTGCACTGCCTTGGAAATCCCATTTTGATTCTTATTATTCAAATTCCTTCTTTCTCCATTGGAGCTTCATACTTGCCCATTAGTTGTGCTTCAATTTATTCTTTGGACTGTAGACTATCATCCCATTCGTCTCCCATCTGTCACAACATTCATATGAATCGTATTGATAAAAAATCAGAGAACTGATGCAAACATGTCTATAGTAACTTCATGTAAACCGGGCAAAAAAATTAAAACTTTGGAAAGAAAATACTATGTACACCACAATTTCCCAAGCAACTTTCTTTTTAATCCAAGCCATCAAAGGTGATAGATATGCTAAGATCCACAATAGGACTACCATGCTAGATTTTCATGGAAGCAACACAGACACAAGCTAAAGAACCTGCAGAACTACCACAAGCTCAGTTACACTATTGTATAATTTGCATTCACATATAAATAGTGGATAAAACTTCTAAGAGGAAGAAACATCCTTGGTTACTCCACAAACATCCATTCATGGGCAAAGCATGCATTCAATTTGATGTATACGACATTACAAGTAACATACTGGTCGACAACTAAAATCACTTATATCTTGACTGAAGCTAAATTACTTGGCAGGTGGCTAAGATATGCCAATGAACATGTTCATTAAAAAAAGTAAAAAAAAAAAAAAGAAAAAAGGAAAACTTTGATTTTCAAATTTCAACACAGCTAGTGTAACTTAGGCAACAGAAATCTCACCCTTTTCTTCAATTTTAAATAGCGTCAAGTCACCGCAATCTTCTCTTTCTTGGTTCGCGAGAAATTCCACCATCTACATCTGAAGCCCTTGAAACATCAGTTCTCCTCCTGGATGATGGACGTGGCACAGTTAGATCAACGTCAACAGCAGCTTCCGTTGTCAGGTTATCAAACACCATGAGAGTACCCGCAACTGTTCTTCGAGAAGATGAAGATTAAGGCAGTGCAGAATTGACCTCGGTGCTAGAATCCATGGTAGGAGACTACTTGTGTAACATCAGTATTGCTAATAAAAGTATTCACAACATCAGAAGGCAGCAGGCAACCCAAACAGCACTAAAACTGCACCAAAACTCCAACAAAACAGCAGCAAAACTGCACCCAAACTGCAGCAGCAAAACAGCACCCAAAACAACACTAAAACTGCAACAAAACTGCACCCAAATTGCAGCAAAATTGCACCCAAACTGCAGCAGCAAAACAGCACTTAAACTGCACCAAAACTGCAACAAAACTATACCAAAATTGCACCAAAACAACACCCAAACAGCACCCAAAAACTGCACCAAAACAACACCCAAACAGAACCAAAACATGGGCAAAACAGGGCAACAGCACAACAAAGAAAAAGAGCAATTTTATTCATTAATAAAGCAGATCATTTTTTTGTGTGAAGAAAACTCTTCATGAAGAAGAAGTTTTGTTCTTTACATTAAATCGATTCAATCTAGTTTATTGCATCTGAATTTTTAGTCATGTTATCATCAGCAAAACTGTTGCTACTGTCATCCCCAAATATAGCACCTGGTGTGGCCAACAAACTTTTTGTGCATTGTAAATTGTTCACAACTTTTCCAGTATTCCTTGCCACAGTTTTTCCAACAACCATGTTAGACTGGTTCAAACTTAAATCACGTTTGTTGTTCACCATTCTGCGCCGAGATATCTTTATGAAAAATTTGTTAAAGAAACATCCAAATTCCATAAAAGTATTAATGAATCAATATCCAACAAGTATCCCTACCTGATCCATTCAAGAGCAGCACGTGCAGGGGCATGGCAGCACCAATATTTCATTTTTGACTTTTGATAAGAAAATCCAATCTCATATTGAAATTAATGGATGGAAACGAGATAATTGCAGGTCATGCAAGTATATAAAAATGAAAATATCAAAACAGTGGAAGAATATACTTGTTAAACATGCAAACTTAGAATAAGCATCAACATAGGTAATGTCATGCGTAGTTAGAATAAGCGTCAACACATGGGATGTGCCCTTTGTACATCGGGAGTATACAAGCATTAACAAACTAATTAAAGGGGAAACTATTCATTACATTTACAAAAGAGTGTCTAAGGAGGAATTATGCCCAGAGCACCAACAAAAAAATGTTCAAGATGAACAACTCCTTCGATCTATTCACTACTAACTATGCACAGAGCACCAACAAAAAATTCAAAAAATAGTGCATGATAGATAGTGCACAGCATACTGAAACATAGAGTTCATAGTGCACGGCATAGACATATTTGGACCATTAATCTTGCTCATCGGAGTTGAATGAAGCATTGAACCTATTTTCAAGGTTACATGGATTCATATTAACCATATTGTCCCTGAGTCGTCTGCTTGCACTTCCTCCCGGGGAGTATTCCAAATGCCGAATCACTGGAAAAAAAATGGAATTTTGAGTAACATATAAGAAACATTAACACCTCTTTAGAGTAACACATCAAAAACATTAAAAGCAATTTGGTAAAATGTTAATGGTATGAAATATACCATTATGCTCCCTCTCAAGATCTTGCAGCGTTTTAAACCTTGCAGTCTGACCATCCTTATCCTCAATAGTGAGAAGATGTGGGGCTCGGTTGATCATTTTCTCCTCCGCTTCCCCTATGGCGTGAACAATTGCAATGCTTCAAGCTTAGTCTTCCTCATCAAATGGAATGCCTGAATCTCATTTGCTGCTTTCAAGGTCTCAAATTGAGTCTTATTAGTTTCTTGCATCATTTGAAACTGACTATTTTGAGACATCCTCCATTCATGTACTTGATCACTCAACCTTTTATTGTACATGGACGCCTCATTTGACGCATTGTTATCGCTCTGACGACGTTTCTCCTTCGCAGATTTCCTTCCTAAAGGTCGTTTTAATGGCTCAGACCGAATTGAACTTGGAGTAGGACCAATAGGTGTGGCAGGTGAGGGAGAGTCATCGGTTATGTGAATACTTGTAGAAGGATAGACACCATCATCAGGCAATCCATCAAGACCGATATCACCCAAGTCATGCATAGGGGATGGAGGTGGTGGAGTTTCATTGACTTGATTAGTTCTTGGAGAAGGTTGGCTTTGACTTTTTTCACCTGGAGAAAGGTGCCACTTCGCTGAGTGTTGAAGTATCTCCCAGCAATGGTAGAACTTAAAATCCCGATTATGGTCATTCTTGAATACTTCGTAACAAGCTCCCCACTACAATAACATATAACACAAAGGTTAGGTATGTGTTATTTCATTGATTTCAACGATATACAAATAAAGTGATACAATTTGTTAAAAAGAATAAGTCAGATTATTATTTTCAACGAATCAAAATAAAAAAGCCTTAAAAATAAAGCAATTAGTTACAAACTATAAACCTCATCAGCCACATTTGCACCGCTTTGATGATTTTTATTCACTCTAATTACGATAGCTCTCCATTTCGTAACATCAGCTTGAATTGAACCCCACCTATTCTCCAATCCTTTTTTTGTACGTCGTGTTTCAGGTTGTTTTTTAGAAAAATCCTCAAAGATGTAAGACCACAAAGTTTCGCCAGTCTGACCACTACCGACAATTGGATTCTCCGAACGTTGAACCCAAGCCTCACAAAGTGCCACATCTTCAATGTGGTTCCAATTCGGTGATTTTCTATTAGCGATTTTGGGTGGCACATTCAAAGCTACAACTGAATTTGATTCAATTTGGGATGTAGGAAAATGAGGTTGATAAGATATAGAATGTGGTGGTGTACTAGATATGGAATGTTGGGTTGGTGGCTGGTTTCTTGTTTGCACTTGTTCCCTTAAAAAAGATGCGTATGCAGCATGCGCAGCTTGAGTTGCCTGGGCTTGTTGGAGTGGTGTAAGAGGAAAATTGAATCCAACTGGTGGCCAGTCCAACGTGCTTTCTTGCGTCGGAGTGTGGTTTATATTGAGTTGCACCGGGGGAAAATTTTGTTGGAAAGGTGACCAGGAAGGATCCATACCTGTACACACCAACACAAAAAATCACAAAATATTAATATATGACAATGGGAAGTACAATAGATGTGGCCGCATTGAGGCTTATTGATGCTCCTGAAAAGGCTCGGAAACTATTCAATCTACTAAAGCAGGTATATGAATTCAATGTTAACGTAGCTATTCTACTGGTGTGTGTGTGTGTGTCGCCAATGACCTGTGTAAAGTCAAATAATATGTTATAATGCCATACAATTCCTTTTAATTTAAGTGAAAGGTCATTTATTTGTCCAATTTTCCTTCGTATGTGTGCATTTAACCTTTTTCCCTAATATATATGACAAATTTAATATATTTTTCTATAGACAAGAGACCCCAGGTTTCATGCTCTTCCAGCTGCGTCTCAAAGAGTTGCAGCATTTGGGGATACAGTGAATGAGCTTGTTTACGATGTCCTCTTATCCAAAGTAAGACATCGGTTCAGTGATGTGTCTCGCCTACCAATCTGGTCTTCGGTTGAGGAACCAAGTGTTTTCCCGCTTCCAAGCTTTAGTGCATATCCCCAATCCCACATCACTAGTGTGGGTGAATATCTTCTTACTTTACCTCAACAGTTGGAGCCACTAGCCGAGGGCATCTCCAACAATGATGCAAATGCTGATGAGGCCCAGTTTTTTGCAACAGAATGGATGTTCAAGGTAATTACCAAGTTGTTGGATGCCTGGATGTATACTTTTTTTCCAGCCTTTTCCTTTTAGATTCCAAATATTAGTAATTCATTTTTCTTTTCCTTGTGTGTTATTAAAGGTTGCAGAAGGTGCTACTGCTCTATATATCGAGCAGTTGAAGGGAATCCAATACGTAACGGACCGTGGCGCACAACAGTTGTCTGTATAATAACAGCTCATTATATGGTCATTATCGTTGAGTCTTGTGTAATAACAACTCATTATACTATTGTACTTGCACTCTGTTTTCTTTAGAGAATATGTAAGATTCAAATGCAATCATCATACCTACAAAAGAACTTCATATGTATTTAGACCCTTAACTTTTATTCTATTTGACGTTTATATTGTGTTTTGTGGTTGACTTTATGACCTGACTAATCCTAGTCAGATTGCAGAATATAAGCATACTAATAAGTTGTGCATTGTTGTCTGAACGTGCATAAGAAACATAGAATAATTCTAATGTCACTCAAGTTTCTATGGTTTTTCTGACATGTGTAGAAGCCCTTGCGAATACAGAGTCGAGTTGTGCAAATGTAATTCTGAGAAACACAAATCTATAATATTTCATTGGGCTCATAGATAACCACATCCTTTCAAAACTTACCTCAGAAGCCATTGTTCTATTTTGAAAAGAAGATGAAAATACCTTGTGAGATGTTGGAAGCCTTTTGAACGATCTCTTATATCTTTTCAAATCCTCCTCCATAGACTCCGGATAGCTGAATCAAAGTAATTGATAAAAATTATAAAAGGGTAATAATGATGCTCTCAAATGAATTTTAAGTAATTGATAAAAATTATAAAAGGGTAATAATGATGCTCTCAAATGAATTTTGCTCTTGTTTCTTTTCATTTATTGCTTTCATTTGTGTATGTAGCTGAACTAACTGATTACCTTAGCACAATAACCAAGAGGACCTAAACCCTTCAAATTACCTTAGCAAAGTAAATGCCATCTACTCTGTGTTCCAAAGTGACGGGTTACAGATAATTTTTGTATGAAGTGAAAAGGGTTGAAAGAGGGAGAGAGATGTCAGAAGCACACAATTAGGGTTTTTTTTTTTCTTTTCTATAATGAGGGTTAGGATTGATTGAAATCTTACCAAAGGACCTTCAATTCCCTTGGACCATCCGGAGAAATAGAACACCTCTAGTTGTTGCTGCAAGAAAAAAATGTGCTTCAAGAACAAATTTTCAGAAAGTTGAAACCTGAAATAATTGAAAATCAAAATTACTATGGAATGAAGAGAAATCGACCTAAATCGGTGTAGCTACGAAAAATTCTTCTCAGTGGTGCCCATTTTGTCGATGGAAGGAAGGAGAATGAGAAGAGAACGAGAAGAACTGGTAGAGGGAAAAAGAGCGGCAAGCGAGGAGAGATAATGGTAGAGGGAAAAAGAGCAGCAAGCGAGGAGAGGGAAAGACGCTGGAGAGTTTCTGTTCAGCTAAACGAATCGCAATACTTTGCGGGTCACTTGCCGGGCGATTGCGATTGGGTGTGGGTTTGGGAGTTCATTGTAGAGTCCAGTTTAGTTACAATACTCCAAAAACTGGTTTAGGGAGTAGATAAAAGTGTCCATTGTGGACACTCTTATGCTTGGAAGTGTCTTAGTGCTCGTTTGTTACAGTTCTTTTAGAGTGATTTTTAACTTTTAACTTAAAATATATATTTAAAGTTTGTTTCAGCTTATAAGCTGAAAGCCAATAAGTTAAAGTACACTATTGTTCATGCATTAAAAAGCCAAAATTTAAATTTTTCTTAGTTTCTTGAAAACACAAAGACAAATATTTATTACTAAACTTTTGATTATTACAATCTTACCATTTTCTCATAAATATATAAAAAGAGCTAGGAATATTAATTTCAATATTTTTGAAAAAATAAACATTTAATGCAGGATAAGAAATATTATAAATTATTTATTCATTTTGTTATAGGGTAATCATTTTTGACCTCCTTGTATTTTACTACTCACATTAAAAATTGGCAAAGAAATAATAAAAATTAAATGTAAGACTACACATACTAATGGTGTAGAAAATATCTACATATTTATTTATTGTTTTAAGCAAGATTAAGTAAATAAATATTATCTCATGTTGAGTTTTTTAAGATAGAAGTGAGACTTTTTTTCTTAATAAGGGACTAGATGATTTGAAAATTTAGGGTTTATGGTCAATTTGTAGTAAATAAATAATTTTCAGCTTATTTAAAAAAATATACTCATAAGATGTTTTTCATAAACTATAATAAACTGTTTATTATCAAATCAGTTATAAGTCATTCAGCTAACAGTGAACAGCCTAAGCTATCAGAGCAGCTCCAATGGGAGCTTTTGCTTTAGAAATTGCATCAACCGGTTGAAGAAAAATGACCCCCATTGTGATGGTTGACATGGAATCAACCGATTGTAAATTTACAACCGATAGAAACAGCCTATGTGACACTAGCATCAACCTTTTTGCTTTCTGATCTTTCCTTTCAATTTTCATCATTACTTTAATGTTTTTACTTCATTTACAAATTAACCGTTGCTTTTGACCCTTTTTTATACCCTTTTTTGTTTTTTTTCAAATTTATTCTATAAATTCTCCTATAAATAGGTTTGTAAAAAAATCATTACATTCTTCCCAACTTACATTATTTTTATACCATCTCATTCTTATTAAATCACACAAATTCTTCTTCTCACTTCTTTTGTTATGGATAACAATTTTTTTACAAATTTATTGAACTCTTCTAATGTCGAAGATTCTGCGAATGCCAAAACTATTCCAGATTTTCAAGGTCCGCCACATTTTCCAACTCTACTGAATTTTCAAGTTTCGCCAAATTTTTCAACTCCACCGAATATTCAAGCTCCACCAAATGCTCAATCTCTGGCAAATGTTCAAGCTCCACCAAATCTTCAAGTTCCGGAAAATTTTCAAGCTCCACCAAATTTTCAAGGTATTTCAAATGTTCCAAATTTTTCTTATCCTTCGTTCCAAATTTTTTCTTATCCTTCGTATTCTCAATTTCTCATATATTCACAACATGAATATTTAAACCAGGATATGGCAAATCAATATGCATCCGGTTCTTATAAATCGACTATGGGCATTGGAAATCCAACAACACCAGTTGATACAAGAAGGGATAGTGTTAGTGAGTCTGTAATTCCACCATTTTCTGCCCAAGAAGGGTTGGAGAACATTATTCTTGATGATGAAGCGGACAACAAAACAAAATACATGCAGAAAACAAAGTGGAGCATTGAAGAGGATAAAATGCTTGTAAGTGATTGGCTCGTTATTTCAACAGATAGTGTGAAGGGGAGCTCTCAACATGATAAGGAGTTTTGGAAGCAAATCACTGAGTACTACAACAACAACAACCGAAAGACAGGAATTCTAAGGAAGTTTAACGTCTCGAAGTCGCATTGGTACACAATTACTCTAATGGTTAATCAATTTAACCAATATTTCATCCAAGTTAGAGATCAACATCGTAGTGGGTGGTCTGGTGACCAAGTGAAGGAAACTGCACGTGGTCTTTATCAATCGATAAGTAAAAAACATTTCAAATACGAGCATGTGTGGCTAATGTTGAAAGATGAACCAAAGTGGAAAAGTTGGAAATCAAGTGAACATTCCTCTAAAAGGACAAAGATATCTAAATCGGGGACATTCACTTCATCATCTGATGCACATACGAGTATCAACATCAAAGACAATGAAGTTGAAGTCCACCTAATTGGTCAAAAAGCGACAAAGAAGAAAGGGAAAGCAAAACTCGCCGAGAAAAGTGAAGTAAAAAGTGTTGATTTATGGGATAAGTATCGTGAAATTGAAGAAAGAAAGGTTTTAGCACTCGAGGGAGTGACAATTGCGTTGAATTATGAAATCCTCTTTAAAGATACTAGTGGCATAACGAATGAGTAACTGCAAATGCATCAATATATTTGTGACTCGCTCAAGGTTAAATATAATATTCCGTAGTTTATGTGTTGTTAATTTTAATTTATGAAGTTTCTAATTGTTGTATTATAAGTTTATGTAATATTTTAATTAATGTATTTTTTTCTTCTTGTAACCAATGTGTAAAATGCATTATGTTATGTAATTTTTAATTATGTGAAGGAAACTAGTCATTACAAAAACTAGTTGTTGCAAAAACTGACCGTTGCAAAAACTAGTCGTTATAAGAGGTCTATAAAACCTCGTACGCATATACCTACACATACACCAATCTCCACACTAAAAAAATGTCTCAATGCCTCAATCACTCCTACAAAAATGCACTTCTGCAATTCGTGCACGATGAATTGACTGCCGATTCAAGTGAAAAAATAATGATGATGATTATGAAAATGAAAATGAAGGAAGAAGAAGCAGAAACCTTCCATGGTCGTAAACGCAGTCGAAAGTACATAAATGGAGAACGTAAAGTTGGACATGAAAGACTTTTGAACGACAATTTCTCCAATGATCCAGTTTACACATATTAAAATTTCAGAAGAATGTATCGAATGAGTGAGGAGTTATTCCTTCGAATTGGAGAAGCCCTTTCAAATCATACAAAGTATTTTCAGACGAGGGTTGACGCAATTGGTAGAAAGGGACTTTCCCCCTTACAAAAATGCACTATTACTATTCGTCAGTTGGCATATGGCACACATGCCGATCATTATGACGAGTATGTACGAATTGGTGAAATCACTACCATCGATTGTCTAATGAAATTTTGTCGATTTGTGATTGGGGTATTTGGAAGCATATACTTGAGAAGACCCAATGCTTACGACGTCCAACGGTTACTTCAACTACATTCTGAGGTCCATGGTTTTCCCGGTATGTTAGGAAGCACTGATTGCATGCATTGGCCATGGAAAAATTGTCTAGTTGCATGAAAAAGTCAATTTACCCGAGGAGATCAAGGGGTTACAACAATAATGCTAGAAGAGATCGCTTCTCAAGACCTTTGGATATGGCATGCATTTTTCGGCGTTGCAGGTTCTAATAACAACATTAATGTGCTCAACCAATCTCCATTGTTCAACGATGTATTGCAAAAACACTCTCCTCAAGTTCAGTTTATGGTAAATGGCATACAATACACGAAAGGATATTATCTAGCAAATGGTATCTACCCGGAGTAGGCTTCATTTGACAAAAGCTTTATATATCCAGAAGATCATAAAAGGATAAAGTTCAAGCAGATACAAGAGGCTACAAGAAAGGACGTTGAGCGAGCGTTTGGAGTCCTCCAATCTTGTTGGGCAATAGTACAAGGTGCGGCCCGATTTAGGCACAAGGAGGCTTTGAAAGATATAATGTACGCGTGCATCATATTGCACAATATGATAGTGGAGAATAAAGATAATGCAATAAGTAACTGGAGTGATGAAGAAGTAGATCTATTGGTACCCGCATATTTGGGAACGATTTAAAGACAACAACAATGAAAATTAAGTTGTAATGATCAGATATGATGAGCTCGGCCCAAATCCCGTCACGAGCCAAGCACATGTGCCTCCACGTGATAAGCACGTAGATGTCGTGACCAGAAAGAGGTCACCCGAGTAGGATAACCCGGGGTAAACATCCTACATATATCCCGAGCAGGAATCTTCTTACCGATCTGATCGAGCAGGAATCAAGGTTGCTCGAAGATTAACTGCCTGATAACTTTCGAGCCCGAGATTTAAGCCTTGACTCCGTCAGTTACGCGGTCAACCCGCATTTATGGTCATAAAGGCCTATGATTTCTTCCCAGTAGTGATTGATCCCGGATTTCACTCCCAAAAGGGCTATAAACACCTCACAATGCTTCATTTCAAAGGTACGCTCATTTTTACCCACCGAAACTCTATCATTTTGCTTTCTACAAGCTTAATACTTACTCTCACACCTGAGGGGTTTCGCGAGGCCCTGCCTTGCATTCCTTCTAAGGTTTCCTTCTTTTGATAGGGTTTTCATAGGATCATACCTTCACATAAGCCCAGATATCCTAAACACCGCAAGGAACGACCCAAGACCAAATTCTGTAGCATCAATTTAGTTCCATTGCAGAAATGAAAATATTAAAATCATTTCATCAAAAACTTTATTACACGCCAAGAACGCTAAGAACGGTAAGGGGCATGTTGGAGCAAGTGGAAATGTTGGTGGGGATGTGTCTGTGAACCAAGGAGATTGGCCACTAATCAATAACCGATCCGAGGGGGTTTCCTAACTTGATCAGCTTCCAAGGAATGGGCTTCCCCCAATAGGTGGAGTAATGACCAGATCATAGGCAACAACTCGACATGCACCATTAGGTGAGGTTGGCTTCATCCCAGTTAATGATCCACCTCAACCCGACTTGAGAAATCAGTTGCAACAACTAAGGGCCAATTCGGTTAAGCTATGTGATCAACTAAATCAACGTCGAGAGGCTACTTGACTTAATCCGGTGGCAGAACCTGTCCCACTGAATGAGCAAGCACAAGCTCAGGCTCTTCACAATCAGGCTTAGTATTTGAACCAAGTACAAAGGGAGTATGCAGTTCATAATCCTACCTTGGTCAAATATTATGAATTAGTCAAATGAATCTTGAAGAATTTCGAGTTCTGAGAAATCATTAGAATTTATCGGTCAGACAATATGAGAGCAGACTACCTCTCCAAGATAGCAGAGGACGAACTCTCGGTGTTAAGGCCGTCGGTTATGATTGATCACCTTGAAGCACCTTCTATTAACAAGGAACTGGTAATGGACATCGAACCGGAGAGTAGATGTTGGATTGATGAGTACAAGGATTTTATCGAGCATGGCATCCTGCCAGAAGATAAAAACCGAGCAAGAGTCGTTCGAAACCAGGTTTGTCAATACTCGGTGGTTGGTGGAGTGATGTACAAATGATCAAATGTAAGGCCAATGATTTGTTGTGTTCGACCAGAAATGACCCAAGAGCTTTTATATGAGGTTTACCAGGGAGAATGTGGGGGTCATCTAGGTGCTCGAACTTTGGAACAGAAGATTTTGTTCACATGATACTATTGGATCACACTGTAGAGAGATGCAGCCTTTTATGTACAAAAATGCGACAAATGTCAGAGATTTGCAGATATACCCAGATTGCCGTCAACCGAACAAATGCCAGTAGTTGCAGCATGGCCATTCGACATGTGGGGGATCGACTTGATCGGACCTTTTCCTTTGGCACGATCTCAATTCAAGTTTGCAGTAGTGGTAATCGATTATTTCACCAAATGGATCGAAGCAAATCCATTAGCCACCATCACTGAGAACAACATCATTAACTTTGTACATGACCATATTTGGTGTCGTTTTGGGTTACCCAGTGATCATGGCACACAATTCTCTGATAAATTTACGGTAGAATGTGCAGGATGTATGTTAAGTACTGGCAATCTTCAGTTGCATATCCACAAGGAAATGGACAAGCTGAAGCTGCGAACAAACAAATCCTGCATGCTTTAAAACAAAATTTGGACGATCGAGCAGGAAATTGGGCGGATGAGCTGCATGCCGTTTTATGGTCTATCAGGACAACAGTAAGGGGCTCAACAGGTGAAACACCTTTTGCCCTCACATATGGATCTAAGGCTGTAATCCCAACAGAAACAGCTTTTCCCAGTTATAGAGTGGCTCACTATAACGAGCAGGCCAATCAGATTGCCCAAGCAATTGACCTTGACATGCTCGAAGAGCGCAGACTCGAAGCTCGCATCAGAATGGTTAATTACAAACAGAAAGCTAAGGTTCATCACGACAGGAAGGTTCGGGGAAGAGCATTTCAAATCGGGATTGGGTTCGGGGAAGTCATCGACGAGCGAGGAAAATTGTCACCTAACTGGGAAGGGCCATTTAAGGTTATAGTAATCATTAGAGAAGGCACTTACACCTTACAAAATCAAGAGGGCAAAGATTTGAAGCATCCTTGGCATGCTGATCATTTGAAAAAATATTACCATTAATTTGGTATTAATTTGGCAGCCACTTTTTCTTTTGTATTACATTGAAGGATTTTTTATAAACAATTTTCTTGAAAGATGTCTATCGAATTGGTTGTTTTGGAAAAATTACTTTGTTGTTTGACAAGTTTAACCGGTAAAAGGAAAACATCATCGAACAAATATAAACACAACTTTACCCGACATGTCGAGCAAAGGGGGGCCCTGCCCGGTTTCTATTTAAGTTTGAATGCCTCGACATGAGAAGGGGGACAACCCACTGCCCGGTATTATTTGACGACTTTGTTCGCACGGCAACAAAGGTAGAAAAGTCTCATTCAAGTAAATATCCAGCCTGAATAATAAGCTGTTAACAGTTTAATAAACCAATGCCCTTGCCCAGTTAACGCGGCCAAACAATTCTGCCCAATAAATCGAGCAGTGGGCAATTATTTGGATGCCTGCCAAATTAGCATAAGGGACCCTGCCCGAAAACATTGTTTTTTTACAAGGCATTGTATAAGAACAAGCAATCAAGCACAAATACACAAATACAAAAGAATAAACAGGTAGTCAAACACAAGTGTGGAAGAGCAATTGTTTTTCATTTATTATAATGGAAACGATTACATTAAAAAAACCAAAATCTATTACAAGCTATTTAATTCCCTCCTTGCTTAGTGGTTCTTCCCGATGTTTCAAGCTCGGCAAAGATTCTATCCACTTCCGATTGCAAGTTGGAATGAATAGGATGAGGAGGGAGGTGAGTCGTATCTTGTCCATGAGGAAGAGGCAGGCTCATTTCCGAGCCAACAGGGAGAGCAGGATGATTGTCAACATCTATGATAACCAGACCGACGGGCTGGGGAGCAAGATCGTCATCTTCATCCTCATTGACCTCACGCTAAAAATAACGTTCATTTGGTCGACCACGTTATTGGCCAACGAAGTTGGAGGAATCCATTCTGGCTCGTCGGCTTCCCAGTCATTGTTTGCTATCATCCTCAACTCATCTTCATTACAGGGGACCAATGCATGACTCTTCCGAGCCTCAGCACACTAGGGCGAAGCCGCTCCCCACTGCGCCATCATCTCCGACGTTATGCTTGGAAGCCCGCTGCTCGCCAACATGCGAAGAACGTGGTTGCACCCTTGAGAATATCTGGGACCAACCGCATCCACGAGCCGCCGAGCTCGGTGGATGCGTCTTCCAGCAGCCAGCCTTGGTAGCAGCGACTTCCCTTGCAAGCCTTACCTGTCAGGCTCTCTCCTTCTGCTCGGCAGCAACCTGAGCATCCTCAGCTTTTTTCCTCTCCTCGCTCTAGGTCTTCTGAGCAGCCACCTCCCAATTCTGGGCAAACTCCACCTGGGCCTTCAGGCGGATAATCTCTTCCTCGAGCTTGGTCAGCTCGGTAACCTTGGCAAGGACCTCGTTGTCCTTGGCCAGCAAATCTTCTTTATGACCTGCAGCCTCATCGATTTCCTCTTTGTTCGAACAAGGCCCCAAAGCCTTATCTTTTATATTCATCTCAGACGCTTGTACGTAAGAGTAACCTTGGAGGTGAACTAAAAAATAAAAAACACAAATGAGCAAGAATTACACACATCAATATCAATTATACTAATAAA
>JABEVN020003143.1:0-19244 GCA_013146195.2 Codonopsis lanceolata | reverse complement strand
GTATTTTGAGTTATATTTTGACCATATATAGCATTCCATGAGTTGTCGATTTTTTTTGGGGCTTAATGCTTCGATTTGCTCATTTTTGAAATCTTAAGTTCTGCCTAATTTCTTGTTACGAAATTTCTTAGGTAGGTACTTCTACGACACGCCATTCTACACAAACCCACAACATCGACTCGACATTCCAAAATTGCCCCTGACCATGTATCATCAGGGATGTGTATTGTGAACCTTACGTTACGTTGCCTATGCAACAGGGGTTAAAATTGTAGATGACTGAACCGTTACGGGATTACTGTATTTGTTTATGCTAGGTGATGTTGACTTCCAGCTACTTGGTGGAAGAATTTTCAACCATTCTCAATGACTCGAAATCTTCCATCACTTTGTTGTTCGAGCGATCCTTGTCTATCCTTGCTTCGAGAATCGCCAAAATTATTGGCGTGGAATTGATGGCCTACTTCACTCATGTCTGAAAAGGCTCTGGCATGGTCCTACATGCGTGGTGAAAAGACTCAAGGGAAGGCTGCGCTAAGCCTGAAGAGATACGTTTGAAGATGATGCCTACTTTCTGACCATCATTTTGACAAGTATGATCTTCAAGAATGGCACCCATGGCGTCATGACATCAGGCAATTTGGAATACACCTGCTGTCATCTTGAACAAAAGACTCAGCTGGGCACAAATTTTATTTGACATGCTTTGTGATCTTTGTCGTTGTGGTCGAAGAAGTCTTCTCGGCTTTGTTCGTCTTCTTAAGCTGTCATCTGTCGAGCCAACTTTCGAGTTCCATACTGCTTCTTCGCTTTTGAGATGAAGAAAATCAAGCTATCCATCCAATTCTTTCATTATCAACACTCACACTCAAATGAAAGAAATGAGGGCTTCCTCCTGCGATCATTGTTCATGCCTTGAAGCCTCCTCGCTCAAGATCATTAAAATCAATCCACGAGACTACGGTGGATTCATTCATGCAGTGAGCAAAGCTCTCTAAAGAAGGCTGCTGGCGAAGGCGCTCTTGAAGGCTACTGCTCACACTCCCCCGCCCGAAGAAAAGAACCTCATCTACTGCGGAGGAGCGGTCCCCAAAAAAGGAAAGTTGCTTCTTCCTCGAAAGCTTCTTCTTGCTCATCTGTTTGGTCCTCCATCTAGAAAGAAAAAGAGAACAACTCCGTAAACCTCTTCAATACCGTCAAGGCTGGCGGGCCGGGCGAAGAGTTTGCCCCATTCGTCAGCGTAAGTCAAAACGCACCGAGCCTTCTGAACCTTTCATTCCCTTCATCCCACCTTCCTCTCCAATATCTTCTTCCTCCCCTCCACTCTCACTTCTTCCAGCCTCCCTGGCTGCGGGGAGAGCCTCGCCGCCACCCCTTCTTCACCTGCCTCTTCAACCCCCGCTGTTGAGGAGGAGCATTTTTCCCCGCCTCCCAAGCCAAAGAAACGCAGACTGTGAAGAAGTCTGTGGCTCTACCCACTCCCCCAACTCGACTCTATCCCTTCTCCACCCCATTCACCTGAACCCATCTCCACCATTCTTCCAGACACCTCCTTAGCCATTATACCCGTTGTTTCAAACTCTGCTCCATCTACCTCCTCTCCTTCCTTCTCTATGCCTGACCACTTCTCTCCTCTTGCCCCTCACATCTCTACCCTTCTTTACCAAACCGCATTTCTACCCGAAATCTTCCCCCCTATTTCTCAATATCTTACCCCCATCTCCATTTCTTCTGATCTCTACCAAATTCTCTTTCCCTCCATCTCTTCTGCTACCCATTCCTTTCTCTTTGACTTCTCCTCCATATCAGACCTTCTCTATCCTTCTCCTTCCTCTCCTAACTTCATTCTTCTACCCGACTATCCCTTCCCTTCTTATCTCTTAGAAGCATCCTCTTCCTCCTCTCTCTCTCACTTCTCTGCCGCCAGCTTAGCCACCGACATTGAGGTTGATTCCAAACCCTCTTCTCCCAATCACCACCTGCTCCCTCATCTTCTTCTTCTCCAAACCCTGCTCTACAACCTTCCACCAGCCATATCTCCATCCACCTTAACCCTTCTCTACCTACCACTGTTACTGATCCTGCCATTCTGGAGCTTCTTCGAGCAAACAACGACCAACTGGCTCAGCTCAACAGGACAGTTTCTTCTATGGCCCAGCAGATTGATGTGCTCAACTACGGCCTCAATGCTACTCATGCCACCATCTTTGACATAGGCAAGATTGTTGATCAACTAGTGAACGACACTGCTCAGGCCTTCACAACTCACAGGTTCCTAGTTCAAGATCAACAAGCCTGCTGCCTGATCGATGCTGCACTCTCAACAAATCAGCATTCGTGGCCTGCTCAATGAGCTCAAAACATGGATGGATAGGCGATTCTTAGCCTTTCGACAGAGGTTGTCGATTTCACCAATCTTCGCCTCGTCGGAAGACAGATGCCTGAGTCGGGGCCGCCGCCGAACAACGTAGGGTTGGTGCCATCGAGGAGAGAGCTACTCACTTCTTGAATCAAGCCCCGATTGAGGAACGTAACCGACTTCGACGTTCAAACGTCCCAATGACGTAATCCGAACGGGTTGGAGACTACTTAGAACTAAGACGCACTCCCTCAAATTTCACCCAACCTATTTTGATTCTCGTTGGTATTTTGTTCAAGATTCGTTGTTAAACCATGTCGTTTTGCCAAAACTTCTCGCCGTTTAAACAATTTTGTTTAATCACGTATGTCTCAAGTTTCTTTCAAAGTTTAAATTGCTTCTTTTCGATATATTCCTGTCAATTTAAACTTCGCGCTTAAATCTTTATATCCTCGCATGCATACTTATAGATTTAAACCTTGCTCTTCTTAAGTACTTTATCTTAATGTTTTTATCCCGTAAGTACTTAGTCTAGCTATCTCTCTCTACTAAGACTTCGGCTCGCTCGAGAGGTATGTCCTGCTCTTAATAAAAATTTCCTTAAGACATACTATTATCTCATGCATGATTCAAAGTCCGCTCGTAAGACGAGATGATGACATCAACCAAATAGAGGAGATTGTTGATTCCTATGATTAGATTTGGTTGAGTCATCTTCTCGATTCTATTGTATCAAGAGGCTAAAAGGTCTTCATGCTGCATCGATTAGTGTGGCAATGCCTTAGAGTCATTTTATTTTAGAATAGTTTCTAAGTGTTAGTTCTAGCGCAAAAAGAAAGCGGCAAGCTTCTACACAGCCCTTGAAGGATCAGCAGACTGAGTCACGCTCAAATAGCGGAAAATCAAATTTGGCCAAAATCAAGAAACAATGACACGTGTACACCTGTTTAGATATTTTTGAAAATATCTAGTCATTATGTCTTCACCGATTATTTTTCAAGAAGTCAACTCTGCATGATGACAACCGTCAGTATCAGATCCCGAAATCAAGATCAAGACATTACCGTTTTGGCTAAGAAGACTTTCCAAGCTGCAAAGCCTGCATTCTGAAACATTACTCTGTTTAGTAATGTCTTCTCTGCACACTGCATCTCTGATGACTGTGGCTGTTTCTTCCCCCAAAGCGCCGAATTGCATTTAATGCAAAGGAACGTTGGACTGAATTATCTCTGATTTTAAACCAACGGTCAAAAGGTCTCTTCCTGGTATATATTCAAGTGTTGAAGATCTGAAGAAACAACTCTTGCGCATTAACTCTCAAGCTTCATCTTCATCACTCAAGCATTCAAGAGATCAAAGGACAAGGGCTAACACTTCACCAAACTTTCTGAAGCTGCAGATCTGCCATCTTAAATTCTTTCTCAGCTTCATTCTGTTTGTCTTTAAACTGTTCTTAAATTCTGCACGTATGGAGAACAATTATTCATTGATTGTCTCTCTCACCTTTATACACTTGGTTAAAAACTAATTTTGTACACGATCCATTAGAGATCTAAATCATAAACCTAGTGGATAAACAAGTGCACTTTTAAAATCCAAAGCTAACCACTTTGGTAGTGGATGTAGTACTATTCACAGTACGAACCACTTCAAATTCCTGTGTGCAGATTCAAACTCTTCTTATCTCTCACTTTAACTGCTTGTGTTTAATTGTTCCAGATTCTGCGCTGTTTTAACAGCACCCTTGATAATCTTAGAATCTGATTTGTTCCGCTGCCTAAGCACTTCTATTTAAACCTTTCATAAATCTTTAAGAAGTGTTCTTAAAAGAAAAGTTTTATAAAAACATAACTAGGCTATTCAACCCCCCCCCTTCTAGCCTAGATTGAGCCTATTTTGGGACCAACAATTGGTATCAGAGCTTGATTCTTTGAAAAATCATTTTTCCAAGATTAACCTCTTGAGAATAGATCCTATGGCTCATTATATGCTGCCTACTTCAAACACCACCACGTTCAATATTGACGAAGGCCATTTCAAGTATGGAAAGACAAGGTTATGAGATATATGAATTCTATTGACAATCTGGTTGTGGCAATGTGTTCTAACAGTCCATATATTCCAATGAAGCCCAACCTACTTCGTCAAGTAGCTTGGTCCTCCAGGAGATACCTAAATCTATGAACGAATGGACGGGACGAGGAAAGGAGGCTTGTTGAACTCGACAGTTAGGCTATTCACATTATATCGACTCTGCCGACACAAGCACATACCAACAAATCATCGATGCAAACCGCCAAGGAATGTGGGAAGCCTGGTGGAATATCTTGAAGGAGATCTACCCACAAGTGGACAACAGAAAATACAACTATATTCAACAGCTCGACTCATCTCGTAAAAGATCCTAGGAGACTCTACACAAGCCTCACGCATGATTTTGTGAGGTAGTAAATAGTTGTTACTCTTTAGAAAAGAATATAGTGTTAAAGAAGTAAATATGAGATTTCTAGCTTCTTTAGGAAGTTTGTGGCATGTAAAAACCATCGCAATAAAAGAGTCCAAAGACTTGAACTCCATGCATCTCGAAGTTTGTATGCGAAGTTTAATCTATGAGCAAGAATTACTTCAAGCTCAAGAACAGACAAACATTTTAAACTTCCTTCTTTTTTTCTCGCTATCTCAGAAATTCACGCCAAGAAAGTAAACCATCTACTTCTTCTTCAAACGAGAATGAAATTCTTTCGACGAGCAATTTGCAATGTTCGTTAAGAAGTTTCAAAAGTTCTCAAAATTTAACAAAAGAAAGAAGCAAACCAATAGACTTTCGTAAAGATTCTTTGAAAACTCACACAATAATGAGTTAGTTTGCTACAATTGCAGAAACCCGGTCACTTTGCTTCTAAATGTCCTAAGCCTAAATATGAAGCCTATAAAAGGAGACCTTCTAAATCATTCTCTAAACATAGAGGTCTTCCGCCGAGGATTTAGAAGAAAACCATGTAGCCACTTGGTTTGAAACCGATTCTCGACAAAGATGATGGTGATGACTCACCCGAGCAAGCACACATTTGTCTTGTTGCTCAGAGTCACCTCCCACCTATGACTCGCATAAAGCAGGTGAAGTTAAGTACTCTCCCTTTCAAGCTAACATAGAACAATCTTCCTCAAGAGCCTTCAAAAGAAGAAATCCTCAAGGATGCTCAAGACATGCTAGAGGAATTCAATGAATTTAGGAAGGCCTATGTTAAGTTAGCTAAAAGTCATGAGAAAATTGAGAAATCCATCTTTGGAAACGGAGTTAAAAACTCTCCATGGAATTCGGCGAGAAAGTATCAAGTTAAAAAGAAGAGAACAAGTTTCTCAATGAAAAGGTTGCTTGTCTTATTGATCATGCCAAAGAGTTATCTCGAGAAAGAAGAGTTGCAAAAACCATTAGCTCATGGAATAACTCAACGCGTCTTTGATCAAATTCTTGGAGATCGAAGCCCTCAACAGATAAATCGGGCTAGGATTCTCTAATGAAATCTCTAAGCGCAACCTCCGAACAAGAAAATGAACATTTTACGTTGAATAGTAATATTCCTCGCACAATATCGAAACCTAACAAGGGTAAAGAAGGAATTGGTTTTATCGCTACTCCTTATAAATACCCTAAGGTTCAAATTAAGTAAACAATTGAAGCTTCAAAAGCAAAGCAATCATCTGCTTTGGAGATAAATCTCATTAAAGGAGGTACAGACTTACAACAGCCCTCCACCAGCACTTCTGTGAAAGCAAAGGCTGCTACAACAACCCTCCACCATTAGAGAATACGTGAATCCATTGACAATAATAATATTACTTAGTAATAATATTAACAATATTAAATAACTAATTAACAATAATAATACAAAATGTAACAATAAATAATGACAATAATAAACAATTAAAAATACTTACAATAATATTAATAATTTGTAATATTAAAAATTAAAATATTTAAGTAGCAATTTAGTTAATAAAAACAAATTAAAAAGGGTTAATTATATGAAATTTAGAGAGAGAAAGGATGGAGAGAAATATCAAATTTCCCAAAAAAATTGTTTGGTGTTCAAATGAGGCAAACCTAATATCTATTTATAGATAAAAATGTGATTTTTAAAAAAAATATTTTTTAATACCAAAAATGCCTAAAACCGGTGGATAATTACGAAATTGCACGAACTAACCAGAAGCTAACACGTGGAAAGCGTGCCAGCCCCATTGTCAGCACCTTGTCAACGTGCGTGAAGGCCTTGTCGGCCACTTTATTTTATTTTATTTTTGGGAATTTTTGCCTTTGAAACGTCGCCGTTTAATGCATTTTAAGGCCAAAACACAGTAGTTTTATGCCATGGCCGGTTGCTTTGATTTTATTTTATTTTTTAATTTGTAGCCTATATTGATCCAAATCAAATCAAATAAGATTTAGATTATATTTTATTTAGATATTCCGTTGTAAGCTAAGATTTCATTTGATTCACCATTTGATCATCCGTTGTTCATGCCCTTATATTTCTCATTTAGTTTTCTTTTTTCATTGGGGTGGGGTTTTTGATTTCTTAATTAGTTTTTATTTATCATTTAAAGAGAGATTATTAATTGATTCAGAGAGTTGACACTTGACATCATTTAAGTCTATAACCATGATCACGCAAAAAGTGTGGTGATCTTGTCGTAATAGTGTCCGTGCCTCGGGTGGCGCGTGTTAGTGTCGGGCGTGTGTAAACGGTCGTCGTTTGGTTGGATATCTGGCATATTTTTATCTGTAAAATAAAGCACCGTGAGTGGGTGGGGATGTCCCCACAAACCCTCCGGTGTGATAATCAGTATAAATTGTATATAATCAGGAGAGAGGGAGAGATTATTTGAAATGTATTATGTTTAGGAAAATTACCTCCTTTTGTCTGAAATGTTGGCCTCCTATTTATAGAAAATGTCGTCCTTCCATACTGGGCTTTTAGTATGTGTTTGGGCTTGGGCCCTTCTTCCGGGTACGGGCTTGGCCCAATCTTCTAAGTATAATTTCGGAATACACTCTTGGGTTACCTGTTTGGGCCTGATATTTTGGTGCACTTCAGTAGCCCCCTACTCCTTAGCCCTCGAGGCTAACATCGAGGGTAATGAGTATAATCTGTTTGTAGTTTTTTCTTGAGATGCTGAGGGTTTTGAGATTTTGCTTTGAATTCCAGAAGAGTTTATGTAGCTGTCTTTTGAGCCTTGGCGGGTGAACTTTGTGTATAATTGATCCTTGATTGGCGAATTAGACCTCGACCGGCAAGTATAGGCATCAAAGTAAGATATGTAGTCTTCAGCATAAAGTCATAATAAAATTTATCATCAGCGTGGCGAGGACCTTCCAGAGAATTGAGCCATAATGCCATAATACGATTTATCCTCGGCGTGGCGAGGACCTTCCAGAGAATTGAGCCATAAGGCCATAATAAGATTTATCCTCGGCGTGGCGAGGACCTTCCAGAGAATTGAGCCGTAAGGCCATAATAAGATTTATCCTCGGCGTGGCGAGCACCTTCCAGAGAATTGAGCTGTAAGGCCATAATAAGATTTATCCTCGGCGTGGCGAGGACCTTCCAGAGAATTGAGCCGTAAGGCCATAATAAGATTTATCCTCGGCGTGGAGAGGATTTTCCAGAGAATCGAGCCGTAAGGCCATAAACCGCAAGGCACCGTAAGAGACCTTGAACCGCAAGGTACTGAGAGAGGAAATAGGAGCATGTTTTTTATGTTTATGCAATGATGAATGGGGGATGCACGTGTTCAGTAATATGTATGAAATGCTCATGTGGATGCAATAGGTATTTAGGGGCATTAGAGCCTGGCCTCTCAAGGAGGATATGCATGAGGCGCTAGGAGCCTGGCCTCTCCTCGGCGTCCCGAGGAGGGAAATAGGTACGAGGCATTAGAGCCTGGCCTCTCCTTGGCTTGGCGAGGAGGTATTTTAGGAATGGCAAGACAAAGCGGTCTTGAAATGGCAAGACAAAGCGGTCTCGAAATGGCAAGACAAAGCGGTCTTGAAATGGCATTAGAGCCTGGCCTCTCCTCGGTTTGGCGAGGAGGTAAGTAGGTATGAGGCATTAGAGACCCCAAATAAAGTGACCTTGAACCGCAATATGAAGCTCATGCTGAGCGTAACTGCAAATGCTGATGAAAGCATGATGGACGCTAGGGGAGTGTAATGTACTAAACACTCATAGAAGCTTGTGCCGAGCGTAGTAGCGATGCTGAGCTGGAGCACTATATGAAGGTAATGCCGAGTGTAAGCGGGCGAGGACTAAGCCTTGGTAGGCGCTAAATCGGCGAGTAGACTCAGCGGAGGGACAAGGTAGACACTGAGTAAACTCGAAGAGCATAAGCGCGAGGTAGGCGCGTAAAAGGTATACTCAACCGCGAGAGTAGACTCGAGCGGGAGGACAAGGTAAAGCTCGACGTGCACATGTATGAAATATAATCCGCGCCTCGCATAGGCGCGAGTGAAGTGTGCTCTGACGCAAGAAATAATAACGAGGCTCGAAGCTTTTAAAGACGAGCATAATCTGGCTTGAGCTTTGGTGCGAGCGTGGCGCGCACGGTCACGTGAATAATAATGATCTAAAGCTCGGCAGCGCGAGCATAATCTGAGGCGCGAGCTCTTGCGCGAGCGTGGCGTGCACGGGCACGTAAATAATAATAGTATGGGCTTCGGCGGCCGAAAGCATAATCTCAGGCGCGAAGGCGTGCGCACGTGAATAATAATGATCTCAAGCTCGGCGAGCATAATCGAGACTTCGAGCTTGTGGGTCCCTCGACGGCCCGTTAATGATTGGTATTAACTCGGCGAGGTTCGATAGGCACGTAACCTTGTAACTAATCACATAATAGTTTGTAGAGGAACGACTCGCGTTATTGATCGTGGTTGCCGAGGCTATGTCCGTTTGTATTTTGTACCTGAAAATTTCAGGAGCATCTTTGTATAGGCAAAAATCACGTTTTTGTCATACAATGTTTGTCATAGTCCAAGCATATTGATCACATAAGAGAAGATTGTTTGAATATGGGCCTATTATGTGAGAATAGTAAATTAATCATTGCGGCGACACGTCGCGCTTATTAGACGATACGATGAATTTTTTAGAACTGTTTGGTATGGTGGGCAAGTAGTTAGCTCGGCAATAAATCTATTTAAATCTGTATGTTATGTTTCTCATAAGTAGGGGAGCTCGAATCACATTTAATTGTCACGCTATGCCGACAAAAGTTAAATAATATAATATTTAAATTGATGAGGCTAACGAGCCCGTGTACATTTAATCAAAGTAATGTTGTCAAATTCATAAGAAAATATTTTTGCTTGCTACGGGGAGTGCTAAAGCATGCTATTATCAAATAGTTGCGTATAATAAATCATACCTGACGAGGTAATATATATTTCATCTAATCGATTAAGTGATGTTATTTCTCTGCATATGATTTCAGCTCGTTAAAGAATTTCAGTTCGTCAAATAATTTCAATTCGGCATATGATTTCAATTCGGCAAATAATTTCAGCTCGGCAAATAAATTTCAGCTCGGCAATTAATTTCAATTCGGTAAATAATTTCAGTTCGGCAAATAAATTTCAATTCGGCAAATAAATTTCAGCTCGGCAAATAAATTTCAGCTCGGCAATTAATTTCAATTCGGTAAATAATTTCAGTTCGGCAAATAAATTTCAATTCGGCAAATAAATTTCAGCTCGGCAATTAATTTCATTTCGGTAAATAATTTCAGTTCGGCAAATAAATTTCAATTCGGCAAATAAATTTCAGCTCGGCAAATAAATTTCAGCTCGGCAATTAATTTCATTTCGGTAAATAATTTCAATTCGGCAAATAAATTTCAACTCGGCAAGTAAATTTCAGCTCGGCAATTAATTTCATTTCGGTAAATAATTTCAGTTCGGCAAATAAATTTCAATTCGGCAAATAAATTTCAGCTCGGCAAATAAATTTCAGCTCGTCGTGTTAGTGTCGAGGCGTCGTGTCCGACGGTCGTCGTTTGGTTGGATATCTAGCATATTTTTATCTGTAAAATAAAGCACCGTGAGTGGGTGGGGGTGTCCCCACAAACCCTCCGGTGTGATAATCAGTATAAATTGTATATAATCAGGAGAGAGGGAGAGATTATTTGAAATGTATTCTGTTTAGGAAAATTACCTCCTTTTGTCTGAAATGTTGGCCTCCTATTTATAGAAAATGTCGTCCTTCCATACTGGGCTTTTAGTATGTGTTTGGGCTTGGGCCCTTCTTCCGGGTACGGGCTTGGCCCAATCTTCTAAGTATAATTTCGGAATACACTCTTGGGTTACCTGTTTGGGCCTGATATTTTGGTGCACTTCAAACCATAACCAGGAAACATACGTCATTTATACATGTAATTTTATACACTTGCTTCCAAGAGAAGATACATAGCAAAATATAATTTCAATGAAAATAACCCCTTATTCCAATTTTATTGATGGAAAGAACGAGTGTTATATTTCTCATAAAGTGTTTTTCAATGGGGTGAGTTTTTTTATTTCACATTTTGGAAATGGTCATAAGAAAATAATATTGTTCCTTTATCATTTTGTTAAAGTCTTTTGAATGAGATGCATTAAAGTCTTGTGTTATTTTGTTTGTTTGTATTAAAGTTTTTTATTATATATTATTCAACTTAAATTGTTTATATGATTTTACACCCGTGTACAAATCGTGCAACACACGGGTGCATCACTAGTATACTCTAATGTATAGATGTTGTCTTTTGGTCTTCCTCCCTTTTACATTGTAATTGTTCTTGATCCATAAATCTATATTTCGAATCAAATCAGATATTTAGTCGAATATGTTGATTGATAACGGATTCGGAGATGGATTGACATACACTTGATCCGTTGAATGCATGGATCAGATCGGATCAGCGGTACAATGTTTTGTATCGAATTCAAATATGCATATCCGACTTTGAGTGTGTCTTGCAATTTTATTGCTTTTATTTATCCATAGCGTGTGTGATTTTGTATTTCACCAATTTTGTTGTTGTGCACCAGCGGAAGTGATTAAACAAACAATTGATAAGAACAAAGTTACAAAGAGAATTAAAGAAAAAGAGAGATATAGATTAGAGTCACATGACTCTTTAAATTTAATTACGACCGAATTTTAGAGTTACAAGTATATTTATATGATACAATACTAAACCATAAATACATCAAATAAGGAAGCACAGCCGCCCAAAGCCTCTACGTGAGCACGCCCAAAACCTGACAAATATGCCATCTTCAAGTTGCCACATGCGCTTTCGCCATAGAACTTCCTACAAGCGTCTAACGAATGCGCTCGTGTCCATCTCTTATTCACGACGACGATCGATTCCAATGCACCTTTTGGTTGCGCACACGACCATGTTCGTTCGGGCTCATGCCCAACTTCAAATTTTGATCGGTCTTTAAACCCAAAAAGTCTGTATCACTCACTTCCCTCGTTCATCTTTGGAGAAATTTACATTTTGACCGGATAGTTAGGTCTTGCCATCCGACAGTTGTTATTAATTTGACTTTTCTCTATACTTGCTAGAATATAATGTTTATTAGTTATCATTAGGGGTGACAATTGAGTGTTAATAAATGGTTTTGGATTAGGCTATTATTTCATTTGTATCCATGTTAGTGGAGTGATAACTAGGGGTGACAATTGAGTGTTAATAAATAGTTTTGAATTAGACTATTATCCAGATAATAGCCTAACCCAAAACTATTTCTTAACACACAATTATTACCCCTAGTTATCACTCTACTAACATGGATACAAATGAATCTTTTAAAGAGTTTATGTTAGTATTAATTTTTGTTTGATTTGGAGGATTATGAATGGAACCCAAAGTCAATGTAATAAATGCCATTCCACAATACCCCAAATCAATTTTTTTATTTTTTTATAAAAATAATGGCACTCATGTTATAGTACTAGCATTAGCATGCATGCGGGATAACCATATTGATGCATTGAAATTAAGTTCGTTTTGAGGAAAAAAGTCACAATTTTATTTGGAATGTTTTACTTAAAAAGTGTATTTTTTAAAATTAAGGTATAAAATTATGATTTTTTTACTAATGAGCTATTTAAAATGTCACTTTCTTAAAAAAAAAAAATAACTTTTAAACATCAAGTCTTCGTCTGGAACGAAAGGAGTATATGTTGAAATGCATATAGAAGACATAAAATCTCTCACTCTCTCTCTCTCTCTCTCTCTCTCTCTATATATATATATATATATATATATATATATATATATATATATATATATATATATATATATATATTAAAAAAAGTTGGTGAGGAGCACTATAGTTGTATCACTTCATCACCTTTTGATAAATCTTCATTGTAAAGTATTCACGTGGAAGTTTTAAAAACTTTCGGTTTTCTAGCTATATATCTATTATATAAAACAAATCGGGAGGTTGGAAAAAGCTAATTACCGGCCAGGATTGATTTTTACCAAACACAATCATTGGTCAGGATTTAATGTGATTGGGTGGTTGAAAAAGCTATTTACCGGTCATGATTTGTTTTTACGAAACACAATCACCGGCTAGGATTCAATTTTATCCACAACCGTTTTTTTACACGTTTATTATTATCTACAACCGTTTTCTCTCTCTTCCTCCTATTACTTCTCCTACTCCTGCTCCATCTCTTCTTCCCTTAGTGAAACCTAAAGTGTGAATTTATTTACTTTGAAACCTTGTCTAAACAAATTTGGCCATTCCTATGAACTCTCTTTCTATGAACTCTGTTTCTCTTTCACTCTTTCTCTCTTTTTCTCTCTCTCTCTCTCCATCTCTTTTTCACTTTTCTCTTTTTTTTCTCTCTCTTTTTTTTTCTCGCTCTCTCCATCCCTCCGTAAAATCAGTTGTTTGCAGTTTGCACATTTATTAGCTTCCTACCTTTGACCACTTCATACTCCATACTCCATATTCCACGCACACTCTCTCTCTTCTTCTTCCCTATTCGCCCCATCCCGTTCTTCTTCCCTATTCCTACTTCATCTCCTATTCCCGGCGAATTCTAATCCAATTCCCTAATCCTACTGCATCTCCTCTGTCCCGGTGAATTCTACTCCATCTCATATTCTCAACTCCTTCTACATCTCTTAGTGAAACCCAATTTATAATAGATCTGCATCTCTCTTCTTCTTACTCCTACTCCATCTCCAAGATTCAGTTCATCCGTCCTCCTCCCCCTCTCCTCTGTCCCGGCGAATTCTCTCTCATCTGTCCCAGTGTTTAGCCAGCCTCGCCATCTCATCATCTCCTCTGTTATCACGTTCTTCAAGCTTCATGTTCAGCCCTCTGTCCCGGCGAATTCTACTCCATCTCTCGCCATCTCCCGTGTTACCCGACTTCCACCTCGCCAGCCTCACCAGCTCTCTCTCTGTGTAAGTTCTTATCTCTCTGTGTCTCTTCTCTCGATTTCGGTTGTCTCTTCCGCCTCTTCATCTATCTCTCTGTGTAATTTCTTCTTTCATTGGGTTGGTTTGTGGTTGCCGTCGCCGTCGTATGTCGTGTAGTTGGTGGGTTTGGGTTTGGGTTGGGTTGATTTTGTTTTGCTGTTTTTGTTTATTTGTTTAAACAGAAATTGGTTGAAATTTGGTTTCAATTTGTTTATTTGTTTCAGAACTACTGTTATATAATGTTGATCCTCTCGATTTCTTCTTTCGTTGGGTTGGTTTGTGGTTGTCGTCGCCGCCGTATGTCCGACGTCCGGCAAAAAACTCTCCCAGTCGTGTAGTTGGTGGGTTTGGGTTGGGTTGATTTTGTTTAGCTGTTTTTATATATCAGAAATTGGTTTTAAAGATTAAACATGAGGCCTTGAACTTTGTTTATTTGTTTAAACAGAAATTGGTTGAAATTTGGTTTCAATTTGTTTATTTGTTTCAGAACTATTGTTATAAAATGTTGATCAATTATAGAATATCCCGTCGCACCTGTGTGTCATTTTACTTTACAAATTTCAAAATTTGCTTATATTTTGCTCTTAAACGTAATATTAAAGACATTTTAGGCGCTTTTTAGGTGATATTATTCCCTTTTTTTAGCTAACAAATGCTAACCATAAAAGGAAAATTAAAAAGATTTATAGTGGAAGGGAATCTTTATATATATAAAAGCAGGATAGTCTATATAGGGAAAAATCTCGCCAAAACTTTGTTTTCCAAAATAGAAACTCTTATTAACAAGAAACAATAATGAATTCTTTAATTAAATAATTCAAAAACACCTTGGAACTTCCACCATCAATTATCTCAATTTGCACAGTTTTTCAATTCTCGATTGTGTCAAACGGAAATGAATCAACATATTGTAAATGATGATTAATGAAAGTGGATTAGTCCACAACATGTATCTATCAAATATTGAAATATTATACTCAAAAAATCAAGTAAATCAAGAAATATCCAAAATTTGAGATGTAAAAAACCATTGAAAATTTCAAAGTAGTATGAAATAAAAATCACAAACAAAAAATATCTTTTGAGAATACTAAATGATTAAACCAGTTCAAAGATTTATCTAAAAGGAAATAACAAAAATCGATATATAAAAAATATTAACAGATTCACAATAGATCTGAATGTCTATAATGTTTTTTATACGAAATAATTAAACAAAATGTTTTTATGTGATTTCATTAGATCCGAATGAAAAATCACCGAATAAATATAATCAATATTTTTCCCTCAGAATAAAGTTAGCTATTAGAGAAAGAGAGATGGATCGAACGAGACATGGAGCGAGAGGACGAGAGTTTACTGTGGTGTGGACGGTGAGTGTAAGAGAGGTCGACATTGAAAATAAGAGATATTTCCTTAGAGGAATGGAGAATAAGAGAGATTGCCAGTAGGGTTTCCTATTTTCCTCTCTTTCCTTCTTATTTTTTTGTATGTAGTTAACAAGAGATTATTGAGATACCATGATAACATTTCGATTTCTTCATAACGTTATTATTTTTTGACGTGATTCATTATAATTAGCTTCTCTTCTTGTGTAGTATATTATTTTAATTGTTTATTACTTTTTTCATATAATGCAATTACTATATGACCATATATTCACCATATTTTAATTTATAACAATGCTAGGTTTACAACTATTTTTAAAATTATTGCTACAATTAAGATTTTGTGAAGGACAAAGTTGTCTTTATTTTCTAAAAAATTGTCTTTATTTTCTCTCTCATCACCACCATCCCCTCTCTTTTAATTATGTTTAAACATTTTTCTCTCTTTAAACAAAAAAATAGTAACTAAAACAAAAATAATAGTTTTGGAGTCAAGAAAACAAAAATATAAGAGGTTAGTAAAATAAAAATAATTTATGGAACAAGCCACTATAAAAATAAAAGTTACAGAATCAACAAAATAAAAATAATTTAATGCGGAGGTTAGTAAAATAAAATAATTTACGGAACAAAAGTTTAAAACAAATTCTTAAAAATAGACATGTAAAAAAAATACATTAGTAAAATAAAAATATTTGATGGAACAAAAATAATAGTTACTAAGTCAATAAAATAAAAATAATTTAAACTGAAGTTAGTAAAATTATAAAATAATTTATGGAACAAAAGTTTAAAACAAATTCTTAAAAATAGTTATGTAAAACAAAAATACGTTCGTAAAATAAAAAAAGATTGATGAACAAAAATAATAGTTAAATAGTCAATAAAACTAAACAATTTAAACTGAGGTTAGCAAAATAATAAAAATAATTTACGGAACAAAAGTTTTCCCTAAAACTAATTCTTAAAAATAAAACAAAAATAATAGTTACGAAGTCAACAAAACAAAAAATATAATGGAAGTTAGTAAAATCAAAATAATTTATGAAACAAAAATAATAGTTAACGGTAAAAATAATTTCATTATTTTGATTTTAGCTTATTTTCTTATCAGAAATTTCTTTATTCATAAAATTCAAATATAATTTAATAAAAGTAATCATTCAAAATGAAAAACTTATTTGAGTTCAGATTTTATATGCAGGGGAAAAAATCAAGTTTGTTCAAAAACATTAATTCTACAGAGTTTTTGAAAAATATAAAGTGTTTAGGGTTGCTAGGTCTTGAATTGACACTTAGAATTGGTGTTCCAGTAATACTATTGAGAAACATTGACCATGCTGCAGGGTTGTGCAATGGAACAAGACTAATCATCATAAATATTGAGGATCATATAGTTGAAACAATTTTTTTTGAAAGGAAGTAATGTTGGAGAAAATGTTTTTATCCCAAAATTGTCATTAACTCCATCCGATGTAAGATTGTCTTTCATATTCCAAAGAAGACAATTTCCATTACTGGTATCATATGCAATAACAATTAACAAGTGCCAAAGTTAATTATTAACGTAGTCGAGGTCTCTTTTGAAGAAATTATATATTGATATGTGAAAATGAAAAACCAACTAATAAGATAACAAATGTTAGAAATTTTTTTAGAATCTATAATGATTATTGATATACTTATGTGTAATTGTTAATAAACCGATTCTTCTTATTTTATCATTTAAGATTTTTTATCCTCTTTATTTTGTTTATGTACGATTTAGTTAACGTGCGTTTAACGCACGGCTTAAAAAAACTAGTTAACTAATAATAATACATAATAATAATCAATAATCTATATGATAAAGGGTATTAGTATTAGTATATATAACTTCTACTATTGTCAATAGTAGAAGACTTATATTTAAAAAAAATTACAACTAACATTACTTCTAACCAATGTGAGATATAAACTCTTTCAAGGTGCAGACATTACTTCTAATGATTCACTTCTAACACCATATTTTTTAGCATTTGATATCTTATTCATCTAAAAACTTGATTTTGACAAATAAATATATCATTTCAATGTTTCAAGCGAGTATATACATTTGCACAATTACTTAACAAAACAAATGACATGTAAAGAAATTCATGCCTCAAATTACACAATTTTTTCACTAAAATATTAATTTTAATAATGTGATTATACTTTAAGTATTATAACTTTAAGGCCTCGTAGAAACATTTTAAAAACTTTTAAAACACAACTTTTTAAACGATAACGTTTTTAAACGTAGCATTTTCAAACGCAGCTTTTTTCTTATAAAGAGGTTATAATATTCATTTCAAAACTTGATTTCAAATCATATAAATAGAATGCAACACGAGTAAAACACATTTTTAAACGATTACGCTTTAACAAACATCGCATAAAACATTTTAAAGAAAAACGCACAAGCATTAACTTCTTGATCAAACACTAACATAAGATTAAGTCTTGATATCTTATTCATCAAAAACTGATTTGACAAATAAATATATCATTTCGATGCTCTACCGAGTAGAACACATTTGCACAATTACATTCACCAACAAACAAATGACACGTAAAGAAATCGTGGCCTCAAGTTGCACAATTTCTCTCACTAAAAACACTAATTTTTTAACAAGTAATATACTTTAAATCTTGATATCTTATTCATCCAAACTCAATTTGGACAATAAATATATCATTTTGATGCTCACCGAGTAGAACACATTTGCGCAATTACCTTCAAACAAATTGACACGTAAAAGAAACAGCCTCAAGTTGCACTTTCTTTCACTAAAAACACTAATTTTTCAACAATAGAAGAGATGTATCCCACATTGGTTAGAAATTGATGTTGGTTTTAAAATACTATTATTAAGTACCAATAGAAGAGATGTATCATATCATTTTAAATGATGTTGGTTTTCAAAGTCATTTGATAAAATACTTCTTACCATTATTACCAATGAAGATGTATATCTCATATTGGTTAGAAAATGATATTGATTTTAAATTATTTTATATTTTACCAATAAATGAGATGTATAACACATGTTTAAAAAGAAAATGTTAGATTTTAAAGTCTTTAAACTAAAGACTTTCACTTTACAAGAGATGTATCTCACATTGGTTACAAAATATTCTACTATTATTACCAATAGAAAAGATGTATCCCACATTGGTTAGAAATTTATGTCTATTTAAAAATATTATTATTAATTAATCAGATGATGTGCATATTTTGATCCGTCTCGTCAGCTTTGGGCCTCGTTTAATGACCCACTTTATTTTGCATGATGTCCGAAGGATTGGGCCAAGCCCGTGCAACAAACTAAATCCATTCCCCTCACGTATAAATAATCACTTCTAGTTCATAGAGTGAGGGCTCATCTATCTCTCTCTTTTTCTCGAGGGAGAACCATGTACTTAGGGCACGCGCCTCCCTCTTCATACTAAACACACCGGATGGTTTTGGTGGGGCCCTCCTCACACTCATATATATTTTTTAAGATAATATAGCTAGATATCTACCACCGACGACAAGATGATCGGGTTTGACTAAGAACTCCAATGACCACATCTAACGCTACCTTCAAGACTCCTAATATGATGTTTTTTAGATACATCGTTGGTTCCGTTGTCGGAAAACGAAGTAAACTGGTTGTGCTTAATGGAGTTTGCTACCGATTTTACCGGGGATAGCCTGGGTTTAGTAGCAATTAGTTTAATTAGATTTATTGAACATCGATCATTGGCACCATGCATGGGGTTGATTCGCAATGCCGCTGCCATCAAATTTATGGCACCAAATTCTCTCAAAGCTCAAGAACGGAAGAATGGAACCAATCATTCTATGGAAATTAGAATTTAGATGAAAGATGAAACTGAAACCGCATAGATAGCCATTGCCCAGAACACCAAATCACCGTCATCTCACGTGCAGCCTCCCACCCGCTATTTGTACTTTGTTGGCACTGTTGTTAAAAACC
>JABEVN020003142.1:0-19267 GCA_013146195.2 Codonopsis lanceolata | reverse complement strand
GCTCACCACGATAAGAGTTCGTGAAGGTGATCATTCTTTGTGGGGGATGGATCCTAGTAAGATTGAGGCCATGGGCCATCGGTTGAGTGGGGAAGTTGTCACCAAGCGGGAAGGCCACTTTTCAAGTTTCGAGGATTATTAAGGAGGGCACCTACATGTTGCGAGCAGAGGATGGTGATGAGTTAAAGCATCCATGGCATCGGATCATTTGAAGAAATACTATTGGTAATTGATTTACAATATGTAATTCTTTGATCTTTTTCTCTCATGATAAATGGCAATGATGAAACTTCGATTATCTTTTTCAACTTTGTGTTTGAAAAGTGGGTCTTCGAGTTGAATCCCTTAAGTGAGCATAAAGGTCTTTATGTTCAAGAAAATTTGAAGGATATTCAGGTTGATCGAATAACCCCTATTACGGTAGAGGGCTTTATGTTGGGAAGGGGAGGAAAAACTTGGTAAATGTTGATCGCTTTTTAAAGCGAGTAAAGATGATCGAATGTCCTTTATTACGAGCATAGAGGGCTCTATGCTCGTAAGGAAGAGGCATTCGAGTAAAACTTAGATAAATGATGATCGCTTTAGAGCGAGTAAAAACTTAGTTAAATCTTGATCGCTTTGAGGAGAATAAAAGATGATTTTGTTTGGCTAAAGGCGATATTAAGCGGTCATTCAAAAATAAAAAGAAGTTCAAATATTACAGACAAAGAATTTAAATTGTTTTAAGACAAGGCCGAAGGCCGAGAAGTTGTGCGCGGCCTGGCAACGATTCAACAGGGGCGATGTTATCCTCGGTTGAAAGCAACGGTGGGTTCCTCGGTATTTCGGTGGTATTCGAGGATTGTAACCTCATCATCCCGGCATCGGTGTTATCGGCGTGGTTGAAGGAGCTTGTGATCGCCAAATTTACTGTGGCTGTAGTATCGGCCGGCGAGGAGGGGGGATCCATGGAGACAAGCCGCCCGGGCGTCGGCCGGCCGAGCCTTCTAATTCATCCTCGTTAAAGGCACTTGGGAGTGGCCGGCCGACAGAATGAGCAAGGGGGTTAGCTCCCGTTCGACAAGCTACTCGGGGCTAATCTCCAATCCCACTACAGGGCGCCTTAAGATATGGTTCATTCCCTGCACAAAAAATGGATAAGCTTCACCTTCTACACTGTTGGCAAAGTCGGTCGATCTCTTGTAATCCTCAATGATTTCTTTGCTTTTTGCTCGTCATCCGTCATTGTGCCGACCTCGACACCAATTGTTCGAGCTTGGTGATAGTGGCGTTAGCGGCTTCAGTGGTTCGACAAACGCGCAGCTCCCGCGCACCCGGCTATATTGTTGAGCGGCTTCTTGATTTTTGGGCAGGTTCGGTTGGGCTTCCAAAATTTGTTTTCTCGGCTTCAACTTTGGAAAGCTCCGTCACCTTGCTGGTAAGGGATTCCTCGGAGTTCTTGAGGTCGGCCGGATCTGAGTTGATTTTTCCTCGAGCATTCTTTTCGGAAGCGAGTATCCTTCTGGTTGTAAGGGTGTTGGTTTTATTCGGGTTGGTGATGTCGTTCATACATCAAAAGCAGTTTGTTGGCGATCGTTGGAAAAATTGATTAGAGCGGAAAAGAAGAAAAGAAAGAAAGAAAGAAAATAAGTGCTTTACCTCGGTTGACACGAGGCCCATTTCATAGATCAGCGGGCTCACAGGTCATGCTTACGGATTTGCATACTGTGGTGTGAAGGCGCTTCATCGGACCAAGTCCGTGAGTGGCTGGGAAACCTCCTCGCTTGTATACTGACGATGTTGTCAGTCCGATACTTTAGCGAGTTCCCTAATGAGGGGCGGCTTTTTTTGGTCGGGCCCTCACTGTTGCCAAGTAGGAAGTGAGGAGTGCTCTCTTCGACAACTTTGTCTGCCGCTTGCTTTTGTTTCTCCTCGGGCTCTCGGATTGCTCGACATTGATGATTGGGGAGATAGATTCAGCGGTTCGTACGGGGAGCGAGATGAAAGTGGCGGCATGTGCTCGGGATGTTGGCGTTTGTTCCACGAGCGAGGTTGCGGCCAGGGACAGTAGAGGAGAGACTAATGGCGGCGGGGTTGATAAGCTGTAGCTCGTTTGTTGGAGCTTCTCTTGGCGGCTTGCATGAATTTGAAGCGTCAGCGCCTCATTGCCTGACAAGGCCAAAAAGCTTAGCATCGAGGAAAATGTAAGCATGTTGAATTATCAAGGAAAAGGTTGACAAAGTAAATGGTTGAGAGAAACAGAGAGTGAAAACTTCAGTCGTCGAGGGTTCGGTGCGAGCACAATCTCGCACTCAGCTTGAACCATGGCAAGAACCCCAAGATGGGTGAGGGGTTTCTTGGTCGATTGTAACCCTGGTTCAACTCTTTCAACTGGGAGGTAGGAGATCCCAAAGCAGCCAAGGCCGAGGTCGAGCAAGAACTCGCCATTCAAAGACTAAAATCAATCCCGCCCGGTTTGCTGGCGTCTCTTCTCGTGCTCCCAACAACCACTTCCTAAATGTCTTGACTATTCTCGGGTTCCCGGCATTTCGGTAAGCGTGTTTGTCATTTTCGGAAGACCGTAGTCACTAATATAAGGCGCAAATGGCCGCCCAATGCTCGATTCGATGAGCAAGGCTTTCGTCGATAGTCGACCTTATTGGGGCTATCGAAGAAGCTTGAAAAACCATGGTTTGAGCGGCGTTGATGCGCGCTTTGTCAAGGGAAAGGAGGAAAAACTTTCGGAACAAAGTCATATCGGGCTCGAACCCGAGTGACCGGCAGGCTACAATGAAGGATACCAGGAATCTAATCGTGGTTAAGGTCAGGTCACAGGGGAGGGTGTTAGAAGCATTCATCAATTCGACGATGAATGGGTCAAGGGGAAGACGGAGTCCGACTTGGAAAAAATCAAAGTAAAAACCATTTTATCTCCTTGAAAGTTATGGCCTTATTCGCTGTCTATGTTCAAATCGAAGCGCGGACTGACGTAAAGCTTGGGGTCCATTCTAATGAATAGAACCAAGTAACCTCGTCCTCATTTGTGCAAGTCTTCCCATCGATTGAGGGAGAGGAAAAAGAGGGGGCAGGAACAAATGGGGTTCGGCTTGGTCCGGGTAGTTGCTCGTTTGGGCGAGGAATATTACTCGCTTGGTCGTTATTGATCTGTTGCCTGCTCGCTTGTGAGGGTTTTCGTCGGCGCGTAATCAATGGAACCACGTCTCGCTCGCTTTCTTCGGAAGAAGATGAGGACGGAGGCCTCTCTACTTGAGCTCTATGGTCGTAGCTCTGGCCTTCAATTTCAGAAACGGTTCCTTCGCTAGACATCCTACAGGAAAAGGAATCGAGAATTACAGGTTAAATATTGACTGGGTAAAGTGTGGCAAAAAAGTTGGTTGTAGCATATGGGTTGCGAGATCAGTAAACAGGGTACTGACCCAGATTTTCTCGATTCCTTGGGTTTGGGTTGCTAATTGGTAAAAGACGAAGGCGATTGAGTTTTGGGCAAACAACTTACAGAAAATCGAAAAGGGGGTTCACATAGTGTAAACCCTAACTCAGAACTTAAGAGAGTGTAATGCAAGGAGATGATGAGGAAGGGGCAGTGAAATACCTGGAGAATTTGATGAAGATCTTGATTTTGTTGTCGAAGTGCGACAAAGATGCAATCTGGGAAGTGATTCTGGATGATGATTTGCAGAAAGTTCCGCCTGTTTCGTCTATCTGCTTGAATGGTTTTATGAATTGCAAAGAAGCGTAAAGTGGTAAAAGGAATCGAGCCCTGCCTTTTATACGCAATGAAGCCGCCGTTTGAAAGTTGAATCATTGGGCCCGAAGCACGAGGCGCGCTGAACGAGGCCGCATTTAATGGGCATAGGAAGTTGAACTCCGCAGCTCGCATCGGCGGCCGACGGCCACGCCAGACTCTTAAGAGACGCTTGTTCAAGACGTTTCGTGAATTGTTGCTCATGTAGTTTTTGGGTTTTGAAATTTTGGAGGGAGCTGCTTTGAAATTTTTGGGATCCTCCTCGTCATGAGCATGAATACTCGATAAGACAAGGAGTTGGGTTACCGAGCGCCGCCCAATTAGGCCCAAGCCAGGAGCCACGTGTCAGTCATGTGTATCTTCCGAGCAAGAGAGCAAAAATGTTACGCGAGTAATCAGGTAAAATCTCTGTTTTGGCCAGGATAAATACTTGAGATGGGGGCTTAATTATGCGAGCAACATCGATGAGCGAGCAACCTAGCTCGATTGCACCAGTAGGTTGAGGGAGCAAGCAACATTGCTCGATTGCACAAAGTAAGTTACAAACAGTTGAGGGCATTGATGTCCGGAAAAGGTCAAGATAATGCTGAGGGTGGTTACACCCGCAATTAAGATAAACATGAGGTGGTTGCACCCGAGCAATAATCCCGACTATTAGCCATGACCGTTTGCAAAGGAGTTGATGCTCGTCATGGGCAGTTAATTCCAATCATGGGCAGTTAATGCCAATCATGGGCAGTTAATGCCAATCATGGGCAGTTAATTCCAATCATGGGCAGTTATTCATGATTATGGGCAGTTATGCCTCCGGCACATATAAAAACCTTGTCAAAATTTGGAGAGAGGTATGCGCAATCTTATTCTCTAGCCTAAACTCTGTCGAATTATCAACTCTCTTGTGCTAATTCACACGCCGGAGGGCTTTTGCAGGGAGTGCCCCTGCCCAGTTCACGTTTGTTCATTTTTACTCCAGAGTTGGGCTCAGAGGATCTACAAACACGTTGAAAGCCAGGTGTTTAGATTGGGCTGTTTATTGGGTCCAGATTATCTTGGACGCATCAGTATTAAAGACTTTTTAACTAAATTAAAGACTTTTTAAATTGGACACATTATGTCCCATTATTCACTCTCTGTCATTTTATGTCCCATGAATCTCTTAGTAGTTATTTTAGTCAGTCTTTTTTTTATAAGGAAACGTGTAGGGATGAGATTCAATGGGACAGGAGATGTGACAGAGAGTGAGATAGATGATTTGAAGTCCTAAATCGGGGGAGTATACGATATAATATGCATATAAAAAAATTACAAAAATGGCAAAGCAGGGGCTTGAACCCAAGACCCTCTTGCTTTATTCAAAACACTTTACCCAACTACAAAACCAATTGAGCCTAAAGATAATTCATTTACTATGTTTACATTTTTTATAATATATCTAAATTATACAGAGCTACTCTTCATTTACTTGTGTATCATATCCAAGACCCAGGGTGCGTACCATTTATGGAAAGGATCAAAAATGGTAAAGATGTAACAAACATGATATGTGCGGACCATTCTCAAGATCCTGGTTTCGTACCCCTTGCGAGAAATATACAAAGTAGTGAAGATGATTGAAGAAATAAAATCTTAAGATGCATGTGACAGAAATAATAAAATGTAGATACTCTGTTTTTGCTTGTAGGCGGCGTTTCTGTGGAAGATAGGGGTGATCTGTTACTTGTTGGATGACCGACAGTTAACTTTACTAGGGACCGTTACTTTCGTTAAGTCTTAAGGGGTCAATTTGCAATTTGGGCAAACCTGGGGTTTTAGTTGCTGAAATTGAACTTTTGAGGGTGGGGAAGGAAACTTCCCTCCCTATTTACTTGAAGCTACGAGCAGAAGGCAAGCAAACCAGAAACAGATCTGGGTGTCTCATCCTTCACCATTGTTGCCGATGATTCTTCCATTTCTTCATTCACGATCTAGGAAGGGAAAAGCTCCTCTTCATTCAGAATCGGACCAAGGACACTGGGAAAACCCTCATTTGGCAAGAAATGTTGTTCAATATTGGTTTTCGAACGATAATTGAGACAATATCCACCGAGATTGGGGCACCCATGTCTCAAATCTTCCTAATCACACTGAAAGTTTTGATTTTTTTCAAACTCATTTGGTTCAATTTCGGGATTTTTGGATAATGATTTTTCTTCTATTTTTGTGGAATGTTAGTATGTATGAATGATGTATGTTAGTATGATATATTAATACGAGAGTATATGTATGCCAAAAAAAATGAAATTATGCTATTTTGATTATGATACATGCCTACTTTGACTGTATTTTTGGATATGGAACATGTTAGTTTAGTGAAATAAAAACAAAATCATGCAAATGGATGCATAAATATAAGAATCTATTGATTTACTTTTTTAAGGAAATACATTATATGTACAAGATTCATGCCCCAAGTGGGTAAAAATATGCACATTGAATGTTTGATAAAATGACCCAATGAATAGTAAAATTATATTTCTACTTATCAGATATCAAAGAAATGGGTTTTAACCCGATCATGTCATTTACCTATATTTTCAAGAAAATGCACATATAAAATGACAGATAAATACATAGAATATGCATGAGCAAAAAGAAAATATATTACACATTGTTTGTTTATTTTTTTTTTTTTTTGATTGTGAACATGTAAGAATGTACAAATAATATGATATGAAGTATATATTTGTGGAAATTGATGACAAAATGAAAAAAAATGTTATATGCTTTTTTTTTGTTTTTCTCTTTTTTTTTTTATGATGATAATGATGGGCATAATTATGAAAGCATAAGAAATTGATGGATGATGACAGTGATGATGATGATGTTTTTTTGTTTTTGTTTTTTTTTGTTTTTGTTTTGGTTGTTTATTTATTTGGGATGACTATATTTTCTTGGTTTTTTTTATTGTTAGTATTTATTTCTGGCACGAAAGAAACTCGAGCGGCTTCGAGCCAACACTGATGACGTAGCCATTGCTTATGACTTGCTCCCTTTGCAGGCAAAGCTTTTAGTGGAGCAAACCAATCTGGCAACTTTTGTGAAAGCTGTGGGGTCTTTCTGCAGCTATATGTCCATTCACAAAATCCCGAGGGAGTATTGGTGAGACACCTCTCATACTTTTAATTCTCGTTGGGGAGAAGCCACTATGACTCTTTATGATTCTGCTGTCATCACATGCATTTCTACTGGGGTTGGTAGGCATTTGACTCTGGATTTCAACCTCTGACACCAACATGAGGTAGTTGAGGAGTTGCTGAGATTTGAGCCGGAGTATAAGAGCACTGACGAGGTGCGTATTCTTAGTGTAAAAGTCTAGTTGGAAGTGAACATGGGACTTATTGATAATGATGATGATGAAGTCGTGGCGCGCGTGACCAGAACTTTTTTTTTCTTCTTGGGGACGACCCTTTTTGAAAACTCGTTCACCACTCTGCGGGTATCTGTTCTCGAATGTATCTGCGACTTATACCGAGTATCTGAGTTTAATTGGGGACAGACAGGCTTGGCTGAGCTATATTTCTCAATGGACCACGCTTGATGCAACAACTCTCCCAACCTTATCGATTTTTTAATCGCTTGGGAGGTAACTACTTCATTTAAATATTCATGTATCTTTTTTTTTTCTTTGATACCCACTTGTCCAATATATGTATCATTTAATTCTTTTGTGTTTTCTTTCTTGCAGGTCTAGGCCTATGCAGTTTTTCATATTGCACCATTTCCACTTCGGCGACGGTTTCTGACACCTCTTTTCTTTGCGGAGTATCTGACTGGCAATCGGGTAAAGACCGAGCGGAGTGCTCCTTAGCTTCCAGAGGAGCTTGTATGAGAGAGAATTACTCATTCTCATATAGATCTGGTCAATCTTACTCCCTGGAGGGGATTATCCGATCTACACTTGACTGCTCTTGAGATAAGTAGCCATCGCATCCTGATGGTGTTTATCATGCATGATTCTTTGTATTTGGGGGAGCGGGTGAATAGACAACATTATCTTTTCCATGTGGCCCCAGTGATACCACCACCTCCACCACCAATGGTGATTGTCCCGGACCTTTTTTCTTGGACCTTTTGTCCCATCAATATCAATGCCTGGCTCGGTATGTTGTACCCCCGAGGCATTCCCTATTATGTCATGTGGAGTTTCTGAGGTTAGTGTTGCACCTAATCCCAGCTGCAGCTAGGTGAGCATCTGATGATGTAGATAGGCCTAGGCCCTCATTCTTTGTTCCTGATGCCTAGGCTGATTATTATGTCCCTGATGGGGATTTTACCAGCGTTCATTATTCTCGTCAAGTGAGACCTGTCGTATCAGACTCCAGATAGGGCACACGCGGTATATTTTTCTCTTTATTTCTCGCATTTGTCACTATTTCTCTTTTCCTCTAAATGATATCCTTTCTCCCAACAGGTGGATGCTCCATCATATCGCAAAGTAGTGAAAGGATTTTTCACCCTTGCCTGGTTATACTAGCGAGCCATGGATGAGTTGTCATGCCGGCCTGCGGGACAATGATACTGTCAGTCGGGCCAGACGCCGAGATGATGATGATGATGATGAGGTCAGCGGCTCAGGTCATACCAGGTCGAGGGGACGAGAATACCAGATCGGTGGATCAGGCCCTAGAGTCATGGGTGGAGGTCTTGAGAGGAGTAGATCGACACGGGCTCGATAGTCTTTTTTTTTTACTTCCTTTATTCATCGCGAATTGAATTTGTAATGTAATTTATGTTTTATTATTAATGTAATGTATTTATTTTACGACGCATAAATGTCTTTGAAGTGCACCAAAATATCAGACCCGAACAGGTAACCCAAAAGCGTACTCCGAAATTATACTTAGAAGATTGGGCCAAGCCCGTACCCGGAAGAAGGGCCCAAGCCCAAGCTCATACTAAAGCCCAGTATGGAAAAACCACATTTCTATAAATAGCAAGGCAACTTTCTTACAAAGGGGGCTCTCCCTTCCCAGGAGACATTTTCAAATAAACACACACATACACACCATTTTCTCTCTCTCTCCTTATTATATACAACATATACTGATTATCACACCGGATGGTTTGTAGGGACACCCCCACCCACTCACGGTGTTTTATTTTACAGATAAAAACATGCCAGATATCCCACCGCGACGACCACCGTCGGACAACGACGCCGACAATCCCGAGCTCACGTTCCGCACTTAGGCACCCGGACATTACACGACAAGATCACCACATTTTTGGCGTGATCGGTTTGTTCCGCTGCCGGAATCGACTATTTCGCTCTCTCTAGTCACGTAATACCAAATTTGACGGAGCTCCGTCCCAAGGGTGTCGGAATACCACCGAAAAACACAAACACAAGAACTATGTTGGCGCTCCCCTTATCCATCTATCCATCTTCTTCTTCTCCAACAAATTTCGACCCTTCTCCAACAAATTTCCACCTCAAAAACGAACACAATTACATTTCCAGGATTCGAGAAAGAGCAAGAAATGGAATCGGATCTACCACTTATCGAAATCGCCGGCGAAAACGATTCTCTCCTCGAACAGCTTCTCGATCCCAACGACACATTTTCAAACAACAGTATTAACATAAATTATTTCGCTTGCTCTTCCCTTCAACATTCAATGATCAAGACCCGCACCTTCGCCCCCTAATCCAGCCACCCGCCGCCTGAGTGAGTCTCCAAAACCTGATCTTCAGCCATCACAAAGCCGGCGAATCCACATCTCTAACGATCTCCGCCATCTTCACTCCGGCCAAGCGAACGAGATCGGTCCCCAAACAGCCCAGCCGCCATCCATCTCACCCACTCCAGCCGGCCTCTGCTCCATCTTCTCTCACCGATGCCCCCTTTGCTCAAAATCCTCTGCCAGCCCTCCTTCATCTTCATCGCTGGCAAACCCACATTCAGCCACCGGCCATCTCCTTAGTTTTTGCCAAATCCACCATGCCCGACGAACATCTCCATCATCACCCCCTTTGCTCTGATTTCCCTTCATCTCCCCAGCCATTCAGACACCCAAGCATCCCAGCAACACCAGCCGGTCTCCTTCAGCTCTATCGCAAGTCACATAACCGGTCTAATGGGGGTAATGCTTACCCGACCATGCTAGAAAGAAGGCAGACCATGCTAGAAAGAAGAAAGAAGGCGTGCACTCATGAAAAAAGTTGGTACTGACCTTGAGGCAAAAATGTCGTCGGTGATGTCATCCAACTATCAGGTGTACTCCTTCTCGATTTCCCACACTATAATAGTGTAATGCAAATTTACTCAAAATTATCAACTGCCCTCCATCAATGTTACGTACTTTATTCGGAAAAGTTGAGTAACCTGAGTAACCTACTGACATAACACATCACACGCCACCTTTATGTTCTTTATTGACTTTGAATTACAAATATACACGAAATGTTAATATATAATACTCTTCCCTAAATTATTGTCCTGGTTGACTCGGCACACAGATTAAGAAAAAACAATTGACTTGATTATTTATATTGGTTTAATGTGTAGTTTCCTTTAAAGCCTATGTGTATGTGGCCCATAATTAAAGTAAGGTGAAAAAGTAAGGGTAAAGTGGTAAAAGTGATGTTCTAAAAAGGTAAGTTTCAAAGTGGACAATTATTTTGGGACGGACGAAAAAGGAAAGAAGGACGATAATTTAGGGACGGAGGAAGTAACAACTAGCTCTATTATGAATCATCAAATACCAAACATTATAATATAATAATAATTTAACAAGGTTGAATGATTTGTATTAAACATATATTCTTAGCTAGATAGATATTTTCACACCAATATATATCATTTAGATACACAAAGCTAAATGTATAGAATGAACTGAAATTATTGTCGAATTGAAATTATATGCCGAGCCGAGATTATTTGCCGAACTGAAAAGTATTTGCCGAATTGAAATTAATTGCCGAGTTGAAATTATTTGCCGAATTGAAATTAATTGCCGAGTTGAAATTATTTGCCGAATTGAAATCATTTGCCGAGCTGAAATTATTTGCCGAACTGAAATTAATTGCCGAGCTGAAATTATTTGTCGAATTGAAATCATTTGCCGATCTGAAATTATTTGCCGAACTGAAATTAATTGCCGAGCTGAAATTATTTGCCGAATTGAAATCATTTGCCGAGCTGAAATTATTTGCCGAATTAAAATCATTTGTCGAGCTGAAATTATTTACCAAATTGAAATCACTTGCCGAGCTGAAATTATTTGCCGAATTAAAATCATTTGCCAAACTGAAATTATATGCCAAACTGAAAGTATATGCCAAACTGGAATTATTTGACAAGCTGAAATCATATGCGGAGCAATAACATCACTTAATCGATTAGATGAAATATATATTACCTCGTCAGGTATGATTTATTATACGCAACTATTTGACAATAGCATGATTTAGCGCTCCCCGTAGCAAGTAAAAATATTTTCTTATAAATTTGACAACATTACTTTGATAAAATGTACACGGGCTCGTTAGCCTCATCAATTTAAATATTATATTATTTAACTTTTATCGGCATAGCGTAACAGTTAAACGTGATTCGAGCTCCCCTACTTATGAGAGACATAACATGCAAATTTAAATAGATTTATGCCGAGCTAACTACTTGCCCACCATACCAAACTATTATAAAAAAATTCCTCGCTTAGAGCTCGCAAATCGCTAGTTTTAATGTTACTAGCTCGAAATAGCATGTTTAGTCTACCTATCATATGTTAGTATGACACATACATTCTCTAAAGCTTCACACTCAAATACTTGCATCTTAAAAATTCATCGTATCTTTTAATGGCGCGACGTGTCGCCGCAATGATTAATTTACTATTCTCGCACAATAGGCCCATATTTAAATAATTTTATCTTATATGATCAATATGTTTGGATTATGACAAATATTGTGTGACAAAAATATGAATGACGAAAACGTGATTTTTTCCTATACAAAAATGCTCCTAAAAACTTTCAGGTACAAAATACAAACGGGCATAGCCTCGGCAACCACGATCAATAACACAAGTTGTTCCTCTACAAACTATCACACGCTTATTTACAAGGTTACATACCTACCTCGCCTCACCGAGATCACATTTTAGGCCGAACTTCATATTATTATTATTCACGTGCCCGTGCACGCCACGCTCGCACCAGAGCTCGACCTTCAGATTATGCCCGCGCCAATGCCGAGCTTCATATTATTATTATTCACGTGCCCGTGCACGCCACGCTCGTACCAGAGCTCGACCTTCAGATCATGCTCGCGCCAATGCCGAGCTTCATATTATTATTATTCACGTGCCGCACGCACGCCACACCTCGCACGAGCTCGACTTCGAGATCATGCTCGCGCCAATGTCGGCTTCATATTATTATTATTCACGTGTTCGTACGCACGCCACGCACGGCTCGGCTTCTCGATTATGCTCGCACCAATGCCGAGCTTCATATTATTATTATTTCATGTGCCCGTGCACGCCACGCTTGCATACCTTCAGATTATGCTCGCGCTAAAGCCTAAGCCTCAGATTATTATTTCTTGCATCTGAGCACACTTCACTCGCGCCTATGCCTGAGCTGTGGATTATATTTCATACATGTGCACGTCGAGCTTTACATTATGTTCCCCACTCGAGTTTAGTCAGGGCTGAGCTCTACCTTGTCCTCCCGCATTTCGAGTCTACTCGCGGTCGAGTTAGACACCGCGCTTACCTCGCAGCTTATGCTCCCCACTCGAGGTTTAGTCGGTGGCCGAGCTCAGGAACCTTGTCCTCCCGCCGAAGTCTACTCGCGGTCGAGTTGTACAGCGCCTACCTGCGCTTATGCTCCCACTCGAGTTTACTCGTGGTTGAACTCTACCTTGTCCTCCCGCTCGAGGAGTCTACTGGCGGTCGGGCCGTTTGGCCATCAGCGCCTACTTGCTTATGCTTCTCCCTGCTCCGTTTACACTCGGCGATAACCTTCATATTGTGCCCCAGCTCTAAGCAAAATCATCAAGATCGCTGCGCTACTTTAGCGAGCTTCTACGCAGTGTTTAGCACGTTACGCTCCCCTGGTATCCATCATGCTTTCATCAGCATTTGCGGCTACACTCGGCATGAGCTTCATATTGTGCTCCAGCTCGGCATCACTACTACGCCGGCACGAGCTTCTACAGTGTTTAGCACGTTACGCTCTAGCGCCCCATCATGCTTTTCATCGGCATTTGCTTACGCTCGGTATGAGCTTCATATCGCAGATTCAAGGTCACTTTATTTGGGGTCTCTAATACTCATACCTATCCTCCTCGCCAAGCTTGGAGAGGCCTCTAATACCTCATACCTATTTCCCTCATCGGGGCCGAGGAGAGGCCAGCACCTAGCGCCTCATGCATATCCTCCTTGAGAGGCCAGGCTCTAATGCCTCTAAATACCTATTGCATCCACATGAGCATTTCATACATATTTACAACTTACTGAACACATGCATCCTCCATTCATCATTGCATAAACATAAAAACATGCTCATATTTCCTCTCTCAGTACCTTGCGGTTCAAAGTCACTTTCTTACAGTGCCTTGCGGTTTATGGCCTTACGGCTCGATTATCTGGAAGGTCCTCGCCACACTGATGATAGATCTTATTATGGCCTTACGGCTCGATTCTCTGGAAGGTCCTCGCCACGTCGAGGATAAATCTTATTATGGCCTTACGGCTCGATTCTCTGGAAGGTCCTCGCCACGCCGAGGATAAATCTTATTATGGCCTTGCGGCTCGATTCTTGGAAGGTCCTCGCCACGCCGAGATAAATCTTATTATGGCCTTATGGCTCAATTCCCCTGGAAGGTCCTCGCCTTGCTGATGATAAATTTTATTATGGCTTTATGCTGAAGACTACATATCTTATTTTCATGCCTATACTTGCCAGTCGAGGTCTAATTCTCCAATCAATGATCAATTATACACAAAGTTCACCCGCCAAGGCTCAAAAGTCAGCTACATAAACTCTTCTGGAATTCGAAGCAAAATCTCAAAACCCTCAGCATCACAAGAAGCAACTACAAGCAGATTATACTCCTTATCCTCGATGTTAGCCACGACGGATATAGTAGAGTGGGGCTATCAAGTACACCAAAATATCAGGCCCGAATAGGTAACCCAAAAGCGTACTCCGAAATTATACTTAGAAGATTGGGCCAAGCCCGTACCCGAAAGAAGGGCCCAAGCCCAATCCCATACTAAAGCCCAGTATGGAAAAACCACATTTCTATAAATAGCAAGGCAACTTTCTTACAAAGGGGGCTCTCCTTTCCTAGGAGACATTTTCAAATAAACACACACATACACACCATTTTTTCTCTCTCTCTCTCCTTATTATATACAACATATACTGATTATCACACTGGAGGGTTTGTGGGGACACCCCCACCCACTCACGGTGCTTTATTTTACAGATAAAAACATGCCAGATATCCCACCGCGACCCATTAATCAACGGCTCTGACAACGGCATTTCACAATCCCGAGCTCACGCATTTCCTAGGCACTTCGGACATTACACGACAAGATCACCACATTTTTGGCGTGATCAGTCTTTTATTCATTATTAGCAATGTATACAAAAGAGAAAATGTACCATTTTATTATAAAGCACACTGTACTTAAAATGATTTTTGGGGTAGGTACATCTTCGGACAGATTTCTTTTTGGTTGTCATTGCTTGCGGGGTGATGTGTAATATTTTAACCTCGCAAGTGTACGAGTCTAGTGAAGTATAGATGTACGGTAGCAAGGGTCGAACCACGGAGAGAACAACAATTAAACAGAAGTTAATCATAAAATAAATAAAAACAATTTTACCTAAAGGGGTTTTTTTATTTGTAATTAATTAAAATTAAAGATTAACTAAATAAACTAATTTACTGACTATATCAGGAATCAAAGACTTAACGAAGATTGATATGTGGGGAAAATCTAGGGATTAAGATTCACTTGTATCGCCTCTTATGTTTGTTTGATTAATGTATCTATCCAATTATGAGTTCGTTCACTAGTGTAAAAGATTGTGACTTACGGATCGAGATTTGCAATCCTTAGTAGCCCGCTTTAACTGTGCTTTCTTGATCCGTCCACATGGCAATTAAGGGTCCGTTAAGATCACTAAGAACACACACGAACCTAGATCTAACCTTAGCTCGATCAAGAAAACAGAGAGATCTATTTATCATTTAGGTTGACCAATATATAACTCACGCACGATCATGCAGTTTATTATACCCAAGAGCCTACAGATTCACTAACACAACTATTATGTGATAGTTTCACTATAAACCGAAGATAATCTAAATGATAAACAATAATTGATAGAATATAATTTATAATTAAAACATAAGATTTGATACAAATTACCTCAAATCCCTAGATAGATGCGGTGAGTTCATCACATGCGATGAACAAATCATTATGAATGAAGAGTACATCGTCAATCTTCAATAATCGGCAATGAAAAGAAATCAAAGAGTGTTTTCAGTCTTGAGAACGGCTCAAGAACTGCTAAATTTCGGATCCCTAAAGTTGTACTACTAGGGTTCTATTTATACAAGGTTAAACAATTTGAGAAATTACAAAACGACCAAGGTTAGAAAACGGGACCAAGCGGTCGCTTGGTCCATATGTTGAGCGACCGCTTAACGGCCTTTCTTCAGAAGCCGGTTACTAGAAAATGTGATGTAGCTCAGTCCTTTGGATTGAACGAGCGCTTAATGTCTTTCTTCAATTTTCAGCCTTGAACTTCTAGCAAAATGCACTCAGGTCCGAGGAATCTTCATTTTATAGATTAAAAGCCTAAAATTCATCAATCTTCTCAAATTTAACTTGAAACTAATAAAGCACTAAAAACCCATATAAGTAGCTTTAGAAACTCATGGAAAAAAACACAATCTAAATAGGAATATACACACAATAGATGCGTATAAAACACATCTATCAAATACCTCAAAACTTAGACTTTGATTGTCCATGAGTAAACAAATAAATACAAAAGCAGTAAATAAACTGAAATAGAAATACAATAATAAATAAAATCTTTTTGGAGGTTGACATTATTTACACTCCTCTAGAAACCCATAAAGTCAAGGAGACTCAAAAGAGCGACTAAACTATGCAAATAAATACAAAAACAATTAAAACTAAACTAACAAAGCAGAAATAAATAAATAAAATCTTTTTGTTTTTATTCTCAAGTCTGAACAATGCAAAAATTAAAGGTTGTCTCAAGGAATGCTCTACACATGTGTAAGGACTACTCTCATTACCAAATGGGTTCACTCCCTTATGCAAATAGTACTATGATTATTCAATTGCGTGAACACACACTCATATAGCATTTCCAAACTTAGACAATTTAATCAAGCAAAGCACAACATTCATTCTCCATATTTTGAAATAAAAACATGTGCAAAACGAAAAAGGAGAATCTACCATTAATACCCGGTCATTCTACAACAAAAAAAAAAAAAAAAAAAAAAGAGGAAAAAAAAATGCTTATACATCCATCCCATGCACTTCCTATGTATAAATACACAACTTTTATCTCCTAGTTACTTGCAATAGCTAATATTATGCTAACACATTGAGCTTTACCAAGAAATGTATAAGTGAAACATGGATCAATTAACACGTATTGTCAAATCAAGAAAGATATAGCATGATAAAGCGGCACTAGATCAATAGGACCTTATTAAGCTTGTAATGTAAGGCTATGAAAGAACGTGATAGCACAGATTCTCAAAAGAGATCAATGTGATTACCAATGTAGCTGTGATTGTAGCTACAATGGGAATCACAATGAATCAGCAAATAATAGCAACAGAAGATTGATTTTGTCACAACACCAAACAATAAGATAGAACTCAAGTTTTTACCAAAAACAATCTACAAGTTTAATACTTGTAGACCAAGCCTCAAGGCCACAAAGATTTCACTAAAAGAATAATTGTTTACACGAAAATACTTGTGAAATCACACACAAAGAGATGCTTATTTCAAAACTATTTACAAAGAGATGCTGATTTCAAAACTATTTAAGATAAAATACTACTACTATTATTATTTTTATGTTATAACCAATAGAAGAAATATATATCATATTGTTTAGAAAGAGATGTTGATTTCAAAAGTTTTTATATAAAAGACTATTATTATTAATATAGAAAAATGTATCTCACATTTGTTAGAAATTAATGTTGGTTTTAAAAATACTATTATTACCAATAGAAAATATGTATACCACATGGTTAGAAAGAAATGTTTGTTTTAAAAGTTTTTAGATAAAAGTCTTAAAATTTTATTACCAATAGAAATAGAAAAGAAGTATCTCATATTATTAGAATATGAAAAAGATATATCTTACATTGTTTAGAAAAAGATATTAGTTTTAAAAGTCTTATGGTAAATATTTTTACTCTTATTACCAATAAAAGATATGTATCTCACATTGTTTAAAAATAAATATTGGTTTAAAAAGTCTTTAGATTAAAGACTTTTTGTTACAAATAGAATAGATGCAAGTATTTCACATTGGTTACAAAGTATTTTACTATTATTATCAATAGAAATGATGTATCACACAGTGGTTATAAATTAATGTTTGTTTTAAAAATACTATTATTACCAATAGAATAGATGTATCATACATTTGGTAGAGAGTAATGTTTGTTTTTAAAGTCTTTAAATATAACACTTCTACCATTATTATCAATATAATATGTATATCTCACATTGGTTAGAAAGTGATGTTAATTTTAATTTTAGATAAAAGACTTTTACTATTATTACTAATAGAAGAGATATCCTACATTTGTTAAAAAAATGATGTTTGTTTTAAAAGTCTTTAGATAAAAGACTTCTACTTTTAGAAAAGATGTATCCCACGTTATTTAGGAAAAGATGTTGGTTATAATTTTTTTTTAAAATAAAAGACTTCTATATTATTACAAATTAATGAGGATATGTATTACATATTGGTTAGAGAGTGATGTTGACTTTAAAAGTCTACAATTATTAGCAATAGAAAAGAAGTATCTCACATTGGTTATAAAAGTGATATTGGTTTAAAAAGTTTTTAGATGATGTATCTCACATTTGTTACAAATAAATGTATCTTACATTATTTAGAAATGAGTATCGGTTATAAAAGTCATTAGATAAAGATATCTTGTATTATTACCAATAGAAAATATGTATCCACATTGTTTAGAAATGAATGTTGGTTAAAAAGTCTTTTATCTACTACTATTATTACTAATAGAAAATATGTATACCACATGGTTAGAATGTGGTGTTGGTTTTAAAGTCTTTGGATAAAAGACTTAAACTTTCATTACCAATAAAAATATAAAATAAGTATCTCACATTATTTAAAAATAAATTATGATTTTAAAAGTTTTTAACAAAATGACTTCTAATATTATTATCAAATTAAATGTTAATTTTAAAAGTCTTTAGATCAAAAAAAATTATTATTATTATTAATACAAAATATGTATCTCACGTTAGCTAGAAACTTATATTAATTTTAAAAGTGCTTAGGTAAAAAAATCATTTAATATTAGTAACAATAGAAAAAAAATTATAACCATGGAAGAGATTAACAATCTAATTATAATGTCTAAAAGTTATATTATTATTACAAAAATATATATATCTCATATTGTACTGATGCGAATCGGCACACCAATCTTTAACTAGTATCTTTGAAGTGTCAGCCAATAGTCATTTTAAAAATTCAATCTACTAAATAAGTTTATGTTAAAAACGTAGATTGCTTAGGGTTTATAATTTAATGGTTTTAAGTAAATCATGCATATTCCAACAATATAAATAACAATGTGAAGGCTCTATGCTTACTAATCCAAATTACAGAAATCAATACAATACTTTTTCTTATAGGTTAATTTCATTTTTCATACCTCAACTTTACTCATTTTTCAGTTTTCATACCCACTGTTTCTAGACAATCAAAGTTAAGCCAAACCTTTCCAAAATTCATCACTTTTAATCCAAAACGTTAACTGGCCGTGAATTATTAACGAGTGACCAAGCTTCTCCGTGTTGTTTTCTTCCCAATTACACCGTATTCTTCCCCAACTTCATTCATCGATTCTTGCCCTAATTTTCTCCCCAATCCGACCTTTAATCTTTTCCCCAATATTTCTTCCCCCAAATTTGGCACACACGCATTTCTCTCCACTTTCTCTTAATTTCTCCCCAATTTCTTTCTCAAGCCCCAAATTTGTTCTCAAACATGACCCAATTTTTGAAGCAGCTATTTTTAGAATGAGAGCCATCTCCAACCACTTCCAATAGTAGTTGGAGCTCATGAATAATGGTGTGGCATTGGAAGACATGTGTATTGTGGTCGAATAAAAAGTTCCATCAAGACATCTTAGACTAAAAACAACCCAGAAGATAATTTTGGCATGTCCAAAATATGGG
>JABEVN020003141.1:0-19257 GCA_013146195.2 Codonopsis lanceolata | reverse complement strand
TTTTAAATACAAATATAATGAGACTTCAATATTTAAAATAAAGTCAAATATTTAGTAAAAACATTGTTTAATGATAAATATTTTATTTTACTTGTCTGAGATTTGTTATATTCTAAATTTTAAAATATACTTCTCAAGGTTATTTTGAAAAGAATACATAGCTCGAATTTTGAGATTTGAATTTATGCGATCTTTTACATTTATTAATATTTTTTATTTAAACATTCTTCATACTTAAAAAAAATATATAACTTTATAGTTAGACTATGTCAAAAACTTCGTTGTTTATTTCAACCGGGACTAACTATTTCCTTGCAACTTTGACTTTGAGAATCCATTCGAATCTTTGTTTGTGGACGTCTCTTAGAACGAATGATATGGAAGTCATAATAGTTGCAGTAAAAATTTTGGGTTCAAAATGTCTAAATCTTATTTCGTGACCGATTTTTTTTAAAACTTTGCAGAAGATTGGTTGAACATCCGCAAAGAACATCCACAGATTTTATATAAATGTGATGGAAAATAAAAGACTAAGCATGATATTGTGAATTGTCTTTGAGAATACCTTTGGGAGTATTCAAAGTTTCTAAAATATATAAATATATTCATGTCAACTTATCCAAAAATATTAAATCTTTAGTATAAAAAAAAAAAAAAAGAAAAAAAAAAGTGTTTCAGCTTCCAATGTTTCCATGTATGGAAATCAGTTTTAGGCGGGAAAATCACGTTTGTTATTATATATATAGATAACTTGTGAAGAAATCCGTGCCACAAGATTGCACAATTTCATTCTTTAAACACAATTTTTCCAACAATCACCCACAAGAAGGAAATTGGTGATAAAGTCCAGCAGTCGAAACCTGCATAGGATAGATAGGTGTTACCCTTTGAACCATCCCTCGAAAAGCATATTTACTTTCTGGTCGATTAGATATGGCGTCTTTGAAGCTGCGCCGTTAGTATAAACGATCATATACTTTACACAAGAATCTTCCTAACACAATTCAGTTCTCATAGCTATGTTCATTCATGACCTTGAACATACGCCTGGTTCTATGAGAGGGCCTAAAAATGAAGCCTCACACAATTCTCCTTGAAGCGGCCACACTTCTCTCTCACATAGGTGATTCTTACTTAGGAATCATTAAAAGCCATATGCTTATCCTCTTACACACGAGCATCACTATTCAAGGATGACCCCGATGAAGTTAAGTCTTTTTTCAATTAGGTTGTCCATTTGAACCAAGATCTTGAGATCTCCAGTCAACAAGGTTGGGTTTCCATTGTATCAACTCATATCTAGAGGCTTAAGTCCCATTCCTTTGGAAGACTTATCAACTAACTCTCTATTTAACCTTTTGGTTAATGGATCCGCTAAATTATCCTTTGACTTTACATAGTCAATAGAGATAGTTCCAGTTGAGAGTAGTTGTCTAATGGTATTTTGTCTACGACATATATGTCTAGACTTACCATTGTACATATTACTTTGTGCCAATTGCCGATTGACTATCGCAATGTATGAGGCTGCTTGAGGCACAAGTTTTCGAGTAAATTTCTTGAACTATTGGGCGATGATGTGCGATGATGCATCATTGGGTGTATCATTAGTACTCGGTTTCTAAAACTTTGGATTTTCACTTCGATTCGGGAATAAGTCCAAAGGCAATAGGATCTAGAAATTCGAGGTTCGAAATTTCAGCAAATGGTGTAGAGAAACTCTCTTCAAGTAAACAGTAAGATCATCTTCTACAATTACGTGACCAAGATCAATGAGGTCATAAAAAATAACATTCATGGATTCCATAATAGTATTCATTCTAAAATCAAAAATAAACTCTATATGTATGACTATTAAGAGAATAACCCATGAACACACATTTGTCACCTTTTGAATCAAACATGGAAAAATGATCCCTATCATTCAACAAATAGCACACACACCCAAACACATGGAAATGTTTCACATTTGGTTTTCTATCATTCAAAATCTTGTATGGGGTCATGGTGCAACCCGGTCTCAAGTAGATATGGTTACCAACGTGACAAGCGGTGTTTAAAGTTTCGGCCCAAAAGCATTTTGACAAATCGCAATAAGTGGAAAACGAGGCATTTTCATATTTAGGTGCCATAAAGTGATCTAATCCTTTTTATTTTTAGACCATACAAGTTCATAACTGCGGTGGTACCAAACCTTAAAGGCCTTAACAATATTAGATTTTTTTCTCAAAAATATTACCCATGTATATCTAGAAAAATCATCCACAACACAAAAGAGTAATTCTTTCTACCTAGACTCTCCACTTCAATGGGACCCATGATGATGAGGAATACCCAAGATCTCCTAGAAAGGTTTTAGGATGAATGACTCCATGCCCAACGCCTTCGAGATAGCCGAACCTTGGAATTGTGAATGACGCCACAATTGGGATGAATCTCCAACTGATAAGTCAAATTCAATTATAAACAACGAATCCACGATATTTATAATCCGAGCTTCCAATCCAGGACACTCAAATAAGAACACAATTTTCTAACCAGAAAATCAACTCAATTTTATTAATCAAAATTCTACCCCAAACAATGTTTAATAATGCCTTTATATAGGCTTACAAAAATAAATCCTAATTCTTGTAGGAAAAGAAAAACTAAATAAAAGAAACTCTAAAACCTAAACTTTAGGAACAAGAAACCTAAATAAAAAGGAAACTAAAACTCTAAAAATACCCAAAAGTAAAAGCAGTAAAACCAAAAGAAAAAGCGGCTTTTACGGAGACCTTGCGATCAAGGCTATAGCTTGCGGCCGCAATCTCCTGATGTCTCCAATTTGACCCCTTGAAGTGCCCAAACAGTTTTCCAAGCTTCCAAATTTGTCTACAAGTTTCCAAACTTAACAAATAGACCCATGAACTCTTAGAAACACTTTTATGGCTTGTCAATATCATATCATACTCCTCCTCTTGAAAAGGATTTGTCCTCAAATCCGCACATGATGATCCGCCCGTGAGACAAGATCCATCCAATCCGCCCATTGAGTTAAGAAGAAGTAGTCATCGATCATCCGTTTGATTAACCAAGAACAAGACAAATTTGAAGCTGCAAAATCAAACGGGTCTTCGTATACTTACGATAGCTTCAAGTTTTCTCGAACCACTATTAATTTTATTTGTTTTTTTTTCTTTCTCCACCCTTTCTCGCTCTTCCTCCTCCTTCTTGATTTTCTCTTTCTCAATCCTTTCTTTCTCAATATTTTCTTTTTCAATTTTCTCTTTTTCAATCCTTTCTTTTTCAATTTTCTCCTTTTCAATTCTGTCATTTTCAATCTTCCATTCACTCAAGCTCTTTTGCAACTTTGTGGTATTTATAAAAGATGGTTTTGATGTTGAAGGCACATGAGTAATGATGCCATATCTTTCTTCAATCCTTCTCAATCCCTCAATCACGAACTCACTACCCGCTATCTCTCGAAAAAAACTCCGTCCAATCATCAATAGCCAATGGTTTAGGAAGTTCGGACATGATGATTATTTTGGTGATTCACTCCCTTGCGTGTATGCACTCAAAGTCACAATATTTTTTTAAATTTTATAAGTAACAAATCCTAGAACAATTAGGATTTCAAAATTGAAAAACAACACGATTAAACAAGGATTGATGATCCAAGTTCAAGACAACTAAAAGGATAATAAAATCACAATAACTTTTTTTTTTAAAATAAGGCGTGAACATTGTGTGAACAATAGCGATGAATGAACATAACGATGAACAAGAATGCGTGAATCGTGAATAGTAGCAAATTTTTTTTTGTCCGAATACGAACCCTAGCGGAAATTAGGGTTTAACAACTAGAACGATAATACGCAAAATTAAGATAGAATGGAATTACCGTAACTAGGATTGCTCTGATACCAAATGATGAGGAATACCCAAGATCTCCTAGAAAGGTTTTAGGATGAATGACTCCGCAACCCAACGCCTTCGAGATGACGCGAACCTTGGAATTGTGAATGACGCCACAATTGGGATGAATCTCCAACTGATAAGTCGAATTCAATTATAAACAACGAATCCACGATGTTTATAATCCGAGCTTCCAATCCAGGACACTCAAATAAGAACACAATTTTCTAACCAGAAAATCAACTCAATTTTATTAATCAAAATTCTACCCCAAACAATGTTTAATAATGCCTTTATATGAGCTTACAAAAATAAATCCTAATTCTTGTAGGAAACGAAAAACTAAATAAAAGGAAACTCTAAAACCTAAACTTTAGGAACAAGAAACCTAAATAAAAAGGAAACTAAAACCCTAAAAATACCCAAACAGTAAAACCAAAAAAAACGACTTTTTCGAGCTATGGCCGCAATCTCCACAGTGTCTCCAATTTGACCCCTTGAAGTGCCCAAATAGTTTTCCAAGCTTCCAAATTTGTCTACAAGTTTCCAAACTTAACAAATAGACCCATGAACTCTTAGAAACACTTTTATGGCTTGTCAATATCATATCACATGAGGTGAATATGTATCATCTCAAGACATCTAGTGGAGGGATAATGTTGAATTCTAGGGTGTTAAACTCTGGTTTGTTTTCCCTTTTGGCAAGGTCCACATACACTAACATTCTTAGTGTTCAAACGAGGCAAACCCCTTATAGCCTCATATCTCACAAGTTCAACAAGTTTATGATAACTAACATGTCCTAACTTTTGATGCCACAATTTAGCTTCATCAATATTAGTATTATGACAAAAATGGACAATATTAACCATTTAACAATTATTTGATGATCTTGTACCTGTAAAAACACACTTGTTAGACAAATCATAAACCTCACAAGACCTCTTGTCAAACTTTACCTAAAGATTGTCATCACACAGTTGGCTAATGCTAATCAAATTAGCTTTTAGCCCTTCAACGTGATATACGCTATTGAGCTTAGGTAAGCCATCAACATCCAATATTCCTTTTCCTACTATCTAACCTTTTACACCTCCACCATAAGTAACCTTACCTCCATTGCACAATGTGTAGTTTGTCAAGTTCTCTCTTGTACCTGTCATGTGGCGAGAACAACCACTATCGAAGTACCAAGTACTTGGGATATGAGATTTGAAAGATGTAAAAGAAACTTGACAGTTCATATCAGCTTTTGGAACCCAAATGGTTTTAGAAAACTTCTGTACATGAGGTTTTGTTTGTTTCGGTAGATGATGATGTTCCTGATGTGCTACCCGATGAGGTTCCCGATGATACATCATTTGGTACCTCATCCTGTTTTGGACAGCAAACATTTTTTGATTTCCAGTCAAATTCTTAGCAAGATCAGCCCTTCTTTTGTGACAAAATGGTCTAATATGACCTAGTTAATAGCAGTAATGACACACATACCTCCTCTTCCTAGGTTTAGAATGTTTTACAAACCCTTCCTTTTGTTTTGGATAAGAACGTGAAGAAGATTCTCCCCCCTTCTTTTACAAACATAATGGGTTTAAAACCTAGTCCACTAACACACTCTTGACCAACACTATCAAGCTTGGTCTTACCTCTATTCCCTTTGGACAAAGTCTCATTATCCTTTTCAAGCTCGGATCTTAACTTTTCAATCTCATCATCCTTTTTGGCGAGAAAGGTTTCCAATCTAACTATGGATACATTATGTTCATCATTCTCATTTAAGAGAAAATGAATTTGTTTATCCGTAATTTTCATTTTGGCACACCATTTTTGCCAATTAGCATATAAAGCCTTGTATTCTTCAACCAAATTAGTATCCTCACAATCAGATTCATCATACTTAACACTTTCAGTGTTCTCAACTATTAAGGTGTTGAAACACTTAAGATCCAACAAGCTGTCAACTGATGAGGCATCTGATGATGCATCATTGGCAGCCTCATCAAACAAAATCTATTCAGAATTTTTATAAAGAGCGTTTGTCTCTTCAAAAACATAAAATGTAATCATATCTCTCACATCCTTTTCTTCTTTACTATCACTAATAGTGGAGATAAAATTCAAATTCAAACTCTTTTTGCGTAACGTGTTGGCATATTGATTTGGATAATGGTCATAGCTTGAACACGCACGACATTGAATATACTTAAGGTTTAGGGTACATGCCTGCTCATCAATGGATTTGATGTAAGTCGACATCTTATCCTTCCATTTCGAATAATTAACCAAATCAAGAGTAGAAGGTTGAAAAACCGAAACACTTTGAGAATCCAACATTGCTACAACAGGACCAACACTTAGTAAAGCTAAGTGTAGGCTTTGATATCAAATGAAATACTATATGTAGCTAGGATTCGTAAATAGACAACACTTTCTGAAACAGTCACCAATGATGTATCCAATGATACATCATTTCATGAGTCATCAAGTGTAAACAACAGCAGAATAAATAATAAACGAATCAAACAAAGTGACATTAAGCTATAATTTATGTTTACAAGTAAAACACTTGTAGACGATGCCTCATGGCAAAACTTCCACTAGATTAAAAGATTACAATTGCTTACAATAAGAAAACAAACCGTTTAGAGAGTGGAAATCATTACGAAAACCCCCAAGTGAGAAGATGTATCTAATCTATGCTAAACACTCTTGAATACATCATCAAATCATAAGAACACAAAGAGTGTGGACTAAAATAATGAACAACGAAGATGAGTCTTCTGATGATGTATCATTAGGTGGCTCACTGGTTCCGTGACAACACTTCTTCGTCTAAAACTCTCTATGAAAATTCTCTACTTGGGTAACCAACGTCCAAGGCTAATCCTTTCATTTATAGAGCTCTTAGAAAACTTGTCCACCAAGAAAACAACTCAACAAGGAAATATTAGGATTGGGAAAGAGTTTTTAAGGAAATAAACCTCTAATTCCTAGAAGTTAGGGATTTCTATATTAGAGTCCTTAAAGAAGGCAAGGACCAAACTTCCTAACAATTACCTAGAAAGGAAATAACAACAACATGTGTCCTAAATTAAAGGACACGGCAAAGGGTGGGGAAAATATCACACGGTTTATTTTTTCGTAGCAGAAGGAAAATACATGAAGCTTTTCTGAATTCATTTACGTGTGATACAAACATAAGAGGCACTCAAATAGTTTTCCAGGATGAAATAAAGATATGGTGAATGTTTGTAGGTCATGGGTTGGTCAATGTGGTTTTCCGAATACATCTTTTTGGAAAGAAGCTGGTCCAAAGATGAGAATACATTACAGGAAATAGTTTGTTTCTTGTTAATCAAATTTGTAATAGGCTATAATTTTCTTATGTTTGCATTTGGGATTTTTTTTCTACTGACAGTCAGGTTTGGAACAGCTAAATGATTTTCCCCATCCTTTCTGGTTGGCTCTTTTTGTTGAGGGTACTCGCTTTATATATGCAGGCAAAGCTTTTAGCAGCTTAGGAGTATGCGGCATCAATGAGCTTGCCTGTTCCTAGGAATGTTTTGATTCCTCGTACCAAGGTTATATTTTCATAATTCCTCATCGATCACCTAACCTATATAGTGCTTGATTAGTACTTGCTTGAATAAGAATTTTTTGCTCTTGTTTCGCTGCTCTCAGGGTTTTGTTTCTTTAGTCAATCATTTGCGCTCATTTGTCCCGACAATTTACAATGTTTCAGATGCTATTCCTAAAGATTCGCCTCTTCGAACAATGTTGAGGTTGTTAAGGGGAAGATCTTCTACGGTAAGCCAATAGTATTTTGAATAGTAATACAATATAATCTACAGCTTATCAGTGGAGTATTTTCACGATAGTTATAAAAATTGGGAAATCTTCCCCGTGCATATATCTCAACTCTTAGGCATCGTTCTTTCTCGTTCTGTCATTTTTAGAATGGAAATCAGTGGTTTCGCAACTTATTAGATACTGAAATCTCCACCCACTCTCTTATCAAGGTTGACGGGCCTTATGGTCACCATGAACTCCTCATTTTGGTGCGAACCTTATGCAAACAAATTAAGAAACTAAAACATTATAACATTTGAATTTTACCCCCTCAGGACATGGGGATATCATCCTGCACCACACAACTGACAATTTTTGATAAACCTGTCGGCTTAGGCAAATGTGATAAACCTCGATTTTACTAGCACCATGGTGCATGATGCATAAGCGGACACCAGTTGGTAAAAGCTATCCTATGTTCATCTATATACTGAAAAATTGAAATATACAGCTTGTGTCAATATGGCTTGTAGATGCAATGAAATCGAGAGCAGTATCTTTTATACAAATGCAAAAATGAGTGTCATTCATACTCATCTCCATAGCCTTTTCTTGGCCACCCAATGATGAATGTTCAAACAATTCTATTGTTTAGGTACACGTGCACATCAAAAGACATTTAATGGAGGAACTGCCAGAAACAGATTATGGAATCGCACAATGGTGTAAAGACGTATTCGTGGCAAAAGGTATGTGAATAATTTTGCATCCAAGTTTGAACCTTTTTGTTTGAGTTACATAACATAGGTGCTACATACACCTATTTTTACGGTAAAATTCTATATTGCCCTTTACCCAATGTAAACAAAAACACACAAACACACACATATATTAGTTATTTAACACATGTTTCATATGGGTACAATATGAGATATATATATATATATATATATATATTAGGGGTGGCAAATCGGTTGTGCTGGGTTGTTATCGGGCCGGCACGATAATAGCACGACACGATAAGCACAAACACGAACACGGCACGATAAGCTTATCGTGCCTAATATTAAAACCCGAACACGACACAATAAAAACACGAAAAGCACGGCACGACACGATAGGCACGATAATCAAAAAAACATGATTTATTTAGTTAGGCCCATTAAGCCCAATAAACATTATAAAATATATAATTTTGATTTTTTAATACATATTTTGAAAATTTATCAATATAAATAGTCAAGTAGTTTAAAAGTCATAAATTTTCAAATGATAAAACTATGAAATAATCATGAAAATAGTTCGAAAGAAGTGAATAACCCCTACTAAATTTTTAAAAATATATTTTAAAAACATATATATTTTAGTTATCGTGTCTTATCGTGCTTTGCTTATCAAGTCACCGATAACAACCCATTTTTATCGTGCCAATAACGAACCCGATAAGCTCCAACCCTATAATTTCGTGTGTGTTCGTTTGGTCAATCAAATATATATATATATATATATATATATTGTAATAATAATATAATTTTTGAACATTATAATTAGATTGTTAATCTCTTCCATGATTATAATATTTTTTTATATTGTTACTAATATTAAACAATTTTTTTCCTAAATACTTTTAAAATTAATATAAGTTTCTAGCTAACGTGAGATACATATATTGTATTAATAATAATATTATTTTTTTTATCTAAAAAATTTTAAAATTAACATCTAACTTAATAATAATATTATAAGTCATTTTGTTAAAAACTTTTAAAATAATAATTCATTTTTAAACAATGTGAGATACTTATTTTATATTTTTATTGATAATGAAAGTTTATATCTTTTATCTAAAGACTTTTAAAACCAACATCACATTCTAACCATGTGATATACATAATTTTTATTAGTAATAACAGTAGTAGATAAGAGACTTTTTAACCAACATCAATTTCTAAACAATGTGGATACATATTTTCTATTGGTAATAACAAAAGATATCTTTATCTAATGACTTTTATAACCAATACTCATTTCTAAATAATGTGAGATACATTTCTTTATAACCAATATGAAATACATCATCTAAAAACTTTTAAAACCAATATTACTTTTATAACCAATGTGAAATACTTCTTTTCTATAGCTAATAATTGTTAACTTTTAAAATCAGCATCACTCTCTAACCAATGTGTAATACATATCCTCATTTGGTAATAATAGTAGAAGTATTTTATTTTAAAATTTTTATAACCAACATCTCTTCCTAAATAATGTGAGATATATCTCTTCTATTATATTGTTGATAAAAGTAAAAGTCTTTTATCTAAAAACTTTTAAAACCAACTTCATTTTTTAACAAATGTAGGATATCTCTTCAATTTCTATTAGTAATAATAGTAAAAGTCTTTTATCTAAAATTAAAACCAACATCACTTTCTAACCAATGTGATATATATATATATATTATTGATAATAATGGTAGAAGTCTTATATCTAAAGACTTTAAAAACAAACATTACCCTCTACCAAATGTATGATACACATATTCTATTATTAATAATAGTATTTTTAAAACCAACATTAATTTATAACTTATGTATGATACATCTCTTCTATTGATAATAATAGTAGAATACCTTGTAATCAATGTGAGATACATGCATCTATTCTATTTGTAACAAAAAGTCTTTAATCTAAAGACTTTTAAACCAACATTTATTTTTAAACAATGTGAGATACATATCTTTTATTGGTAATAAGAGTAAAAAAATTAACTATAAGACTTTTAAAACTTACATCTTTTTCTAAACAATGTAAGATACATTTTTTTTATATTCTAACAATGTGAGATATTTCTTTTCTATTTCTATTGGTAATAAAAGTTTAAGAGTTTTATCTAAAAACTTTTAAAACAAACATCGCTTTCTAACCATATGGTATACATCTTTTCTATTGATAATAATAGTATTTTTAAAATCAACATTAATTTCTAACAAATGTGAAATATATTCTTCTATAGTAATAATAATAGTCTTTTATATAAAAACTTTTGAAATAAACATCTATTTCTAAACAATGTGGGATATATCTCTTCTATTGGTTATAACATAAAAATAATAATAGTAGTAGTATTTTATCTAAATAATTTTGAAACCAACATTGTGATACATCTCTTGTATTGATAATAATATTAAAATTCTTTTATCTATAAATTTTATAACCAATATAAGTTTCTAAATAACGTGGATCTCTTTGCAACCAATGCGATGTACATTATCTAAAAACATTTTAAATCAATATCATTTTTTAACCAATGTGAAATACATGTTTTTCTATTGGTATTAAGTGATATGATTCGGACCAGGAAGCAAGATTGGAGGAACTGTGGATCTTGCGACCGCAAGGTCTCCAGAAAAGGCTGCCGTTTTTGTTTATTTTCCTGTTTTAATGTTTGGGTAATTTTAGTTTCCTTTTTATTTAGTGTTTCCTTTTATCTATGTTTCTTGTTCCTAAAGTTTAGGGTTTAAGAGTTTCCTTTTATTTAGTTTTCTTTTCCTACAAGAATTAGAGTTTATTTTGTAAGCCTATAAAAAGACATTCTTAAACATTGTTTGGCAGAGAATTTTGATTAATAAAAGTGAGTTGATTTTCTGGTTAGAAAATTGTGTTCTTTTCGAGTGTCCTGGATTGGAAGCTCGGATTATAAACATCGTGGATTCATTGTTTATAATTGAATTCGACTTATCAGTTGGAGAGTCATCCCAATTGTGGCGTCATTCACAATTCCAAGGTTCGCGTCATCTCGAAGGCGTTGGGTCGCGGAGTCATTCATCGTAAAACCATTCTAGGAGATCCTTGGGTTCCATTCATATCCGCATCATTTGGTATCAGAGCAATCCTAGTTACGGTAATTCCATTTTATCTTAAATTTTGTGTATTATCGTTCTAGTTGTTAAACTCTAATTGTTCTAGGGTTTATCATCCATAAAAAAAAAAGTTACTGTTCACTCCGGAAAACATTGTTCACGCCGGAAGTACTGTTCACGCCGGAATCATTGTTCACGCCGGCTACTGTTCACAGTTACTGTTCACGCATTTTTTTTAAATTATTATTATTATTTAAAAAAAATTGATTCTTCTAGGTGTCCTGAACTTGGATCATCAATCCTTGTTTAATCGTGTTGTCTTTCAATTTTGAAATCCTAATTGTTCTAGGGTTTGTTATCTTGAGTGCATACACGTAAGGGAGAGAATCACCAACAATCACCATGACCGATTTAAACTCCAATTTAAATTTGGGGTCCCTATTGTTAATCCGACACAATATTATGATGTGATACTTGCCCACATGGAAGAATTTAAGGTGAAGTTTGCTTAAATAAATGAGAGATTTGATAGACTTGAGGAGGAGAGGTGAAGGGAGGAACCTAGGGAACGTAGAGCTCAAAGAGGTAACCAATTAGAAGAAGAATTTAATGATCTTGGTTTGAGAGAAAATCTTGGAAGAGGAAGGCTAGAGATTCAAGGAGAGAGGAAAATAATTGGGAAACCATTAAGTTAAAGATTCTCGCTTTTGGGGGTCAAGTGATCCCGATGAGTATTTTGATTGGGAAAGAAAAATCGAGAAAGTATTTGATTGTTATACCTACACCGAATTGCGGAAAGTCAAATTAGCCGCCACCAGTTTGTGGACTATGCGTATCCGTGGATCAAATGATAGCCGATAGGAGAATTGGGATGCTCATGTTACTACATGGGAAGAAATGAAGCGCCTTGTGCGTCATTGGTTTGTTCCTAATCATTATAGGGGTGTTCTACATAAATTGCGAAGCTGACACAGTGGTTCGAAAAGTGTTGAAGACTATCACAAAGGAGATGGAGATGTTGATTGCTGTGGCCAATTTGGGTGAAGATGCCAAGTAACAATGACAAGATTTCGAGGTTTGAATCATAATATTGCAGATATTGTTGATTTACACCAATAGGAGGACTTGGGTGAAATGGTGCACATGGCGCCAAGATAGAGCAACAACAAAAAGAGGAGGAGTACCACTGCCCAAGTAGTTCAACTCGTGCAACAACAAGATAAGATCAAGCAGCAATGTGATTGACTCCCGACCCTAATCCCTAACGTGATCCCGAGTCGCCCGGCCCAAATAATCAAGATACAAGCATGCACAAGTAGGATTATAAGATTCATGTGGCGCAACATCGCATATGAATAACAACTGCCACACTTGGCGGAAAAGCAACTTAATTTAAACAAGTCTTCGGCGACTACAAATGAACCCAACAACTACTCCTACAATATTAACACATGCTTATAATAACCTCAACGGCCACAACATGCCGGAGACAACAACAACAATAATAATTAAACGAGCTTTATCGGAAGAAACTGTAGCGAACCATAAACATATAAACAAAGCTCTACATATAGCTCAAGATAAAAGATTACAAGTGTCAAATCATTAAGTTAACTACAACAACAAAATTCCAAGACAAGTCTACATGACTCGCTTCCCAACGCCCTTTCCAAAATAAAAGTCTAATCAACAAAGTCCAAAAGATCAACCTTGAGGTTACAAACAACCAAACGTGAATAAAGCGAGTCTATCTCTGACCGCCTCCTCGCACGGATCTAAGGAAACAAAACAAACAAATAGGGTAAGTCGAAGACTTAGTAAGTTACTAAAATGCATGATCATGTTATAACATGGCATTTATCACAATTATAGTTCACGCTCATCATATAGCACTTAGCACATTATTCACGTAAGTGCGAAATAAATCATACAAGTAGGATATGATATAGGCACGGCCGCTTCGTAGCTCCTGCAAAATAGTTTGTTAACCCAATATCGTGACTACGATGCTCGTGACTTTGCATCGATATACCGAACTCCGCCGGCTAATAGCGCCTGATGCACGTATTGTTACGCAAAGGGCTACCTCATCCGGCCTACAATGGAGGTGTGTGTGAGGTCAGTGCACGGCGATCCATAGCGAGCCGAATCTCTCAATTCGTGAAGGCTATACATCGTCCTACCCCGATAAAAAATCAAACCAAATAGTGCCGGCTAGACTTAATGCAATGCACAAGTAGATGTTTACTCGTTAAGACCAAATAATGATCGAATTCGACAAGAGCGAACTCGACCGACCAAGTAGGGTATAAATCTCTACAATAAATCAAGTCAAAGCAATTAATTGCTCATCAAATAATCATGGTTCAAATGCACATAATTAAACTCAACTTAAAATTGAGTAAACTTGACCAAACGGTGTCCAAACTTGAGGGATTGAAAATAGGGTTTAACATGTTCAAATCTTCCCTAGAGTCACTCCGCCGAAGTCTTTACTAAAAATTCCCAAATTTAGGATAGTTGAAGCTATGTGCTTCATAACTCAACCTAGTTCATTACTAAGTTCTTCAAGGTCATAATTTCACCAAGGCATAATAATGTGATACATGTTCATCATAGAGTCCAATAATGAGGATAGAACACATACAACATACAACATATCATGTAAGCTCAATTTATGCCATTATCACTTAACAACACTTCCATCAACAAATACAATACATGTTCAAAACCATAAATAAGTAAGATGCAAGAGTTTTATAAACTTTCATAGGCAAGAAATCAACCTATACATGCTCCTAGCAAGTTCATATCTTTAAAATACAAGAATAGAGCATAGGAAGCAAATATGTGTCCTCATTGACCTCAATCACCATAGGCTTTGTTTCCTTAGGGTCAATGAGAACTAAAGAGAAGAAGAAGAAAAGAGTAACGTACTTGTTCTACACCAAAGAAAGCAAATGAGAAAATCGTTCGGATGGAAATGCTCTACTCTTTGAGCTCTACACCTTTGATGAAGGAGTCTTGGGCAAATGGAGAGTGAATGAGGGAAGACTAAGACCAAAGCTTCAAGAAGCCATGGGAGAGCTTGAGAGAGGATGAATCTCGTTTTTGGAGAGTGAGGGTGAGAAATGAGAGTCAAAATCTGATTGCAAGGCTTAAATTGGTCTAAAACTTGAGTGGGACATGTGTCAAGCCAATGTGGTCTCCATTCTAATCTGATTTGGTGGCTTAATGACCCACTAATGAACTCTTAATCCATCATTACAACTAGTTAGGGATGTTAGGACTTAAGTGAGAAGGGTTAGGGAGGTTTAGGATAGGTTTAGATAGGGGGTTAAGGTGTACAAGTCGTCCAATTCCAAAACAGGGGAAAAAAATCCCGTAATGTATCGGCATGTTGAGGTGGGCGCCTCAGCCCTCGGGCGGGCGCCTCAACCTCGAGGCCGCTCAAGTTCAGATCATTTTGCAATTGCTCCCAGCATTTGAGGCGGGCGCTCACAAGAGCTGACGGGCGCCCGGGCCTCTGAACCTGGTTTCCAAAACTTGGTCTAAACTTGTCCTAAATGGTCCCAAACTTATGGGCAACCATTCTAAGGTCTAACCCAACTCAAAACAAGTCGGAAACGCACCCGAACAACACCCGGAACAAGATAGGACAAGGCTCGAATCACGCGACAAATGAATAACGAATCAAACTACAATCACACACCAATTAAACTAGGGTAACTTGGACATGAAAAAGGCTTGTTTCAACATGGTTAAGACCTGAATATGAAGTCAAGAACTCAACGAGCACATCGTACGACGAAATAGAAGCAAATACAAGCAACGAGGGGAATCGCTAAGGCCAAAATCAAAGCGATCAAACCGGCGATTCAACAAACAAGCTTATATGATTCTAAACATGTTATGGACTTCATGCATGACTTATGAAGGTTTCTAAAACATATCTATACTAAGTAAACATGCTCACAATCAATCAAGAAAGTATGAAGACAAGCATACAATGCACATGCAAGAATACGGGGTGTTACAAGCAAGGTTGAGCCCGAAGCAAAAGTGGCTACGATTCCGCAAGAGCCCGAAGGGAAAGATGAAAATCCCAGGTTGAAGTCTAAGGAAGTGCAATGTTTCAAGTGCAAAGGGTGGTAACACTTGGCGCGTGAGTGTGCCAATCAACGGGTTATGGTGGTACGTGGCAATGAGGTGGTAGAAGAAGAGGATGATGAACATGAAGTCATTGAAGCCGAGGGGGACTTTATAAATCTAGAGGCTTTGGTTTCTTGTCGCGTGTTGAATATGCAAGCTAAGGAGGGAGGATATGATCAACGCGATAACCTCTTTCACACACGGTGTCGCATCAATGACAAGGTTGGTAGTGTGATTATTGATGGAGGTAGTTGTACTAACGTCGCTAGCACTTTCATGGTGGAAAAGTTGGGTTTGACAACATTAAGGCATCCTCAACCTTACAAACTTCAATGGTTGAATAATAGTGGGGAAGTGAAGGTGGAGCAAAAAGTGCTTGTGACATTTCGTATAAGAGTCTACGAGGACGAAGTCTTATGTGATGTGGTTCCTATGAATGCAAGCCATTTATTACTTGGAAGGCCATGGCAATATGATCGTCAAGTGAAGCATGATGGATTCACCAACAAATATTCCTTCGTGTTTAATCAGAAGCCAATCACACTCGTACCACTAACGCCAAGCCAAGTGCAAGAAGACCAAAGGAGGATGCTAGTTGAGAGTAAGGGTAAGAAAGTTTTGTTAAGTGTTCAGGAACACGAGTTGTTTGATCCAGGGAAAAAGGGGTGGAATAATGGACAACGGTATGGGTCTCAAGTTCGAATCAAAGGACATTTTAATGATCGGCCAAGAGCGGATTTTAGGGCAAATCCTTTTCAAGAGGGAGAGTATGATATGATTCGGACCAGGAAACAAGATTAGAGGCGTGGATCTTGCGCCGCGCGGAGGTCCATGAACCTTGCGACCATAGGTCCGTAGACCTTGCGAACCCAAGGTCTCTAAAAGGCCTGCCGTTTTTTGTTTATTTTCCTGTTTTAATGTTTGGGTAATTTTAGTTTCCTTTTTATTTAGTGTTTCCTTTTATCTAGATTTCTTGTTCCTAAAGTTTAGGGTTTAAGAGTTTCCTTTTATTTAGTTTTCTTTTCCTACAAGAATTAGTGTTTATTTTGTAAGCCTATAAAAAGGCATTCTTAAACATTGTTTGGCAGAGAATTTTGATTAATAAAAGTGAATTGATTTTCTGGTTAGAAAATTGTGTTCTTTTTGAGTGTCCTGGATTGGAAGCTCGGATTATAAATATCGTGGATTCGTTGTTTATAATTGAATTCGACTTATCAGTTGGAGAGTCATCCCAATTGTGGCGTCATTCACAATTCCAAGGCTCGCGTCATCTCGAAGGCGTTGGGTCGCGGAGTCATTCATCGTAAAACCTTTCTAGGAGATCTTTGGGTTCCATTCATATCCGTATCATTAAGTTTTTTTTATAAAAAGACTTTTAATACCTACATCACTCTCTAACCAATGTGTAATACATCTCATCATTTGGTAATAGTAGTAGAAGTTTTTTATCTTAAAATAATCTAAAACCAACATCTCTTTCTATATAATGGGATACATCTCATTTCTTCTCTTTTATTAATGATAAAAGTAAAAACCTTTTTATTTGAAGACTTTTAAAATCAACATTACTTTTTAACCAATGTAAGATTTATCTATTTTATTGGTAATAATAGTAATTTAAAACCAATATCAATTTATAACAAATGTGTGATATATATCTTCCATGGCTAATAATAGTAAGTCTTTTATATAATCTAAAATAATTAGAAATCAACATCATTTTTTAAATCAATGTGAGATATACATCTTCTATTGGAATAATAGTAGAAGTATTTTATCAAAAAACTTTGAAAACCAACATTAGTTCCTAACCAATGTATGATGCATCATTTCAATTAGTAATTAATAATAGTATTTTTAATACAAACATTAATTTCTAACCAATGTGGGATATATCTCTTCTATTGGTAATAACAATAGAATATTTTGTAACCAATGTGAAATATATCTCTTGCAAAAGTGAAAGTCTTTAGTCTAAAAAACTTTAAAATCTAACATTTTCTTTTTAAACAATGTGTTATACATCTCTTTTATTGATAAAAATATAAAATAATTTAAACTCAACATAATTTTCTAACCAATGCGAGATATACATCCTCTATTGGTAATAATGATAGAAGTCTTTTATCAAATGATTTTGAAAATCAACATCACTTTCCAACCAATATATGATACATTTCTTCTATTGGTACTTAATAATAGTATTTTTAAAACTAACATCAATTTCTAACCAATGTGGGATACATCTCTTCTATTGTTGAAAAATCAGTGTTTTTAGTAAAAGAAATTGTGCAACTTGAGGCACGAATTTCTTTACGTGTCATTTGTTTGTTGGCGAATATAATTGTGCAAATGTGTTTTATTCGGTGAGAGCATCAAAATGATATATTTATTTGTGCAAATCGAGTTTTGGATAATAAGATATCAAGACTTAAAGAATAATACTTGTTAAAAAATTAGTGTTTTTAGTTAGAGAAATTGTGCAACTTGAGGCACAAATTTCTTTACGTGTCATTTGTTTGTTAGCGAAGGTAATTGCGTAAATGTGTTCTACTAGATGATGATATATTTATTTGTCCAAAGTTTGGGATTAAGCAGCACTACCAAATTAAACTAACATATAAATTTGTCATAATTATAATAATACTTAAGCATAATCGATATATTAATATTAAATTTGGTGAGTGACGTGGAAATGTTATGAAGATTGTTAGATAATCACTCCGTTCCACTGAAAAAGTCCATGTTTGAAAATTCTAATTATTAAATGATATATAACTAGCATTAAAATTTGTCACAAATACGAAATTATTTGAGCATAATCAATAGGCTAATAGCAAATGTGAGGTATATCTCAAAAGCAGTATGATTGACACTTTGCTGAATGAATGAGTATCATTTTTTAAAATGAACTCTTTTAAATTAAATATCTCAAAATAGTATGATAGACTCTTCATCGAAATAGATAGAGTAATTTGTTTTTTCTAAACTTTCCATTTTAAAAAAACTTTTACCACTTTACTCTTACTTTTTTTCTTCATACTTTAATTATGGTCACATGCGAAGGCTTTAAATGAAACTAAAACCAATATTTATAATATAGTAAAATTCAATTACATCGTTGGTGTAATTACTTTTTACAAAAGCATTCATTTTTGATAATTTATTTTTCTAAAAATACAATCATATTCATCATTTATTACATATTAATAAAACACTAAATTTTGTGGACACAAATTTCAGTTTGATTTAGTTAAAGACATTTCATTGGTTGACAACAACGCTAACTTTTAAAAAAACTATATACTTGATTTTTATACCTAAAAAGTAAAATGCCTAATACTCCATCCGTTATGGGCAGAAAAATTCACCATATTTGAGATGTTTCCTTTAAGAGTTTACTTTAAAAAATATATGTTTATCATTTCCTTAATATTTCAACTTTACCATCACATTTGCTATTAATTAACATAATGGTTATGGTTAAGCATTTTTATAATTATGACAAACTTTAATGCTACTTGTATATCCCTTAATAATTAAAACTTTTCAA
>JABEVN020003140.1:0-19261 GCA_013146195.2 Codonopsis lanceolata | reverse complement strand
ATGAAGACCTCAGTTAGGCTCGTCGGCTCAGTAACCCTTTTCTGTTCACTAACGTTTCTTTCACCGACCATATCCACCAACGAGTCCAAAGGAACCAGCCTACTGTCAATCCAAGGTCAGAGCCACACAATGAACAAGCTCGACCAACTATCTCAGGCAACTAAACGGAGAAGACAGCCGGAGAAGACGATTCACCCAGCCCAGCAACCCGTGACCCAAACCCAAGCTCTCTCAGCTCACTCAACTCACGGCTCGCTCACAAAGAAAACGGCAAGAACAAGATCAGTCCCTCACAGCTACACTCGGCTAGTCTAGGTAACCCTCAAACTCATAATCTCACCTAGTGATTATGTTACGGAGGGGAGTATCCAACCTAAATCTAAGGGGGACAGAAATGGACAGAGAAGAGAGAGTAAAAGGGAGCGGCTGCTGCTGGATTTCCTCGCTCTCTGCCCAAATGACGCAAGGAGCAGGTATAAGTATAAATACCAACAAGGTAGGGCACAGGGGCAGGCAAAAGGAATGAGCTGTCACCGGTTTTTGAACTCACCAAAACAAGTGAGCTTCTCAAGGGACAGGTTGCACAAGGAGATGGGCCAAGCTTCATAATGGGCTCAGGTAAGGTAGAAGGCTGCCTCAAGTTTTGGGCCTCCAATTACTAACAATCAAACAATGGCCTCCCCTTGTTCAAACAATAGTCACCATGAAAGGACTAGTGCATTGACCAACGCAACCCAAAAGTAATTAAACCGAGAACTACTTTACCTGAATTAATGTCGTAATGCTTCCGGGGACCTTCTGATATCAAAATTAAAAATTGATAAATAGAAAAGAATTTTATAAATGTAAGGCTGGTGAAATTCCACAGTTTGCTATAGTTGAATGTTTATGCACCTCAAATCGCTTTTCCTCCCATGTCACATCCTTCCACGTTCTGGATTCCTGCAAATCCCATGAACTAGGAACTTGAATTGTCTCCACATGCTGCAAAAGCCTCAAGCTATCTGTAACAGATAATTTTGTGGCAATAAACTAAAATCCGAAGAATAATTGACAAAAATTTACCCTGAGGGATTTTTTTTTCTTTTTGGCTATAGACTGAAAGAAGAAGAATAATCATCAAACATATTTACACGAAGGAATGTACCAATGAATACTACGCACCAATGAACATTAATCAGCATGCATCGAATACAAGTGAAACAATGAAGGAAATCATATTTGGTTTCTACAATGGACCAAGGTTTTAATAGTAATAAAGATAAGAATGCATGAAATAAATAAGCTGTATAAATACACAAACGGAGCATCGGTCATTGAAATGATAATGATATTCATGCGATGGCATAACCGTACCAAAGTTTAGAAAGAAAGCTTTCACACTAGCAGGTTATAAACCTACAGAACAGTAAGGGAAAACCTCTGAAACTAATATTTTTAGTTACTGGTGACCAAGATGACAGGTACTGATAGGCTGCAATCCAACCCTGTCAACCTACTCGAATAGGAGGGATTGGTAATATCATCACTAAATCTTAACGCTATTGCCTCTATGATTGACTATAGTATGATTTACAGGCCTGGTCGACCATAGGCTACCTTGCCTTATAGCCATGGTAGGTTCATAGATCGTACAAGTAATTACTCATGACTAAAAAAAAAAAGAACAAAGAAAAGAAAACACGAACTTGTAATAAATGCTTCTTCCCACAATCCACGTTTAGACCATGATGGAGCAACTTCTCGAAGTGGAATTCCAATTCTCAAACAAACTCTGCACAAAATAAAGAACTGTAACATCCTTGTAGACCACAAGTTTAATCCATTGATTCGTTATCGGTAATATACCATTTCAGTGAAGCACAGTGCAAGTTTTTGAGGGAATCTAAGGAGAGCTTGAAGAAATGAAAGAATTTGAAGAATAGTAAATGTGGGTCAATGTTGTAAAAGTTCCAGAAAACATGCCATCAATATAGTAAGTAATCAAATCTAGTCCTTTCTTAGCATTAAACAAATCACAACAAGTTTCCAAAATTCTAAAATGAATTTACCATTGAAGATTAGCATGAAGAAACCACTTATTACAGTTGTACCCTCGAAATTGTTGGCTAAATTAGATTGAAGTCAAGGGAAAATTACCTGAATGGTTCCTTTACTTACATTTGTTCCACAAATCGTCCCTGAACTTAGACTTGGTGCTGTGGTTGGTTCAAAGAAGATCATTTCTGCACACCACTAGTCTTTTGAGTGGATGCCATTACAAAACATCCATTAAATAGTTGTGTAATAAGTGAAGGGGTTTCAAATATAAATCTTCACATTTAATTTTTTTTTATAGGTAAGTGTGACCCCTTGTTGGTATGGGGATTGGACCCAGGGACCTCAAGGGTTTTGCCTAAGCGTCTTTGCCATCTCTCCCACCTCTTGGGGTCTAAATCTTCACATTTAATAGTTTAAAATTAAAAACTACTGTTTATTTGGTAGAAAGTGAGCCTATTTTTTTATTCTTTTTGGGACGGAGGGATATTGAATTATTTTACTCCCTCTTTCCTAGAAAAAATTCACATATCACAAGTCAAATTTTTAAGATTGGAACTTAACTAACTTATACCTTCATCAAATTGCACTAAAATTGTTACCTTCTATAAAAACAAGACTATTTATTTGGAACAAACCATACACGAACGAAGAATTATTTTTTGAGACAGAATGAGTAGATAATAACACCTAGTCTTGTAAAACATGGCTGATTCCAACACTAAACGGTCTTACTACCTATAATAATTTAATACTCCCTCCGTTCAAAAAAAAAATTACACTCTCACGTTCTTTTTATTAGCCAAAAATAAATAGTCCCATTTCAAAATATAAGCCATTAAATTTGAGAAACAATACCCCTATACTTATCTTCTTCTTTTATAGGTAAGTGTGACCTCTTGTTGGTGTGGGGATTGGAAACAAGGACCTCAAGGTCTTTGCCTGAGTGCCCTTGCCATCTCTCCCCCCTATACTTATCACGCAACTATTTAATGGACAACTGAAGGGGGTGAAAGCTTTGCTGATCCAGAGAAATATCGACGGCTTGTTGGGAAATTGAACTATCTTGCTGTGACGAGAGAGACCAGATATTGCATTTGCAGTTAGTGTAGTAAGTCGGTTTATGTCCTCTCCGCGGAGTACACATTGGGAGGTAAGATTCTTCGGTATCTTAAGAGAGCTCCAGGACTAGGCATTCTATATCGAGATCATGGACATATGAGAGTAGAAGGGTTTGCTGATGTGGATTGAGCAGGATCCCCAAATAAGAGATCTACTTCTGGATATTGTGTGTTCGTTGGGGGTAACTTGGTTTCTTGGAAGAGTAAGAAACAATCGATTGTGTTAAGATCAAGTGCTGAATCAGAATACAAGGCTATGGCTCATGCTACATGCGAGTTAGTGCGGATTCGTCAGTTACTTGGGGAGATCGGTATTGGGAATCCAATGCCTATGCAGTTGTGGTGTGACAACCAAGCAGCTATTCATATTGCATCTAATCATGTGTTTCATGAACGAACAAAGCATATTGAGTTTGATTGTCACTTTGTTCGCGAGAAACTTCAAGAGAAAATAATTTCCATGAGTTTTGTTCCGACTGACAATCAACTAGCAGATATTTTCACGAAGTCTTTAAATGGCACAAGAATAAGATATATTTGTAACAAGCTGGGCATGCATATCATTTATGCTCCATCTTGAGGGGGAGTGTTAGAAGTATTGAGGGTTTAGTGGGTATAAGGTATATGTTTGGGGGTCTTGTTGTAACATATTTTATCACAAACATATATATACTTCTCTGCCTAACCGTAATTAGGTTACGGCTTCTCCATCTCTTTCTACTTCTCTTCTTCTTTTATATAACACAGCATCTGCCCAAAAAGGTTTAGGAACATGCATCTGAAACGAAAGCGCATGAGCAACCTCAAGGAGATGACGATTTTTCCTCTCAGCAACACCATTTTGCTGAGGAGTATCAGTACAAGAGGATTGGTGGAGCATGCCATGAGCTAACATAAATTTGGAGTAAACAGTAGAGAAATATTCTTGAGCATTATCACTGCAAAGATGTTTGACAGGCACACCAAATTGAGTCTTAATTTCAAAGACGTAGGCGTAAAAATATCAAATAACTCAGAACGATTCCTCATTAAATAAATCCAAGTAACACGAGAATGATCATCCACAAAAGTAACAAAATACCTATAACCTAACTATGAGACAATAGGACTAGGTCCCCAAATATCTGAATGAACTATATCAAATGGGGCATGCGCCCGTTTATTAACCCTAGAAATATAAGAAATGCGATGATGCTTCGCAAACTGACAAGCATCACATCCAAAAACTGGTAAAGATGAAAAATCTGGACATAATTTCTTGAGACTCAACATAGACGGATGACCCAAACGACAATGGATTTGAAACGGAGATAAAGAGGCACTCGAACACGCAACAGGAGTAGATGAAGCCTCAAAGAAATAAAGTCCTCCAGATTCCTGCCCTCTACTAATAATCTTTTTCGTCACACGATCCTGAAAGATGCAATGAGTGGGAAAAAATGAGACATCACAGTTATGACCACGGGTAAACTTACTAATAGACAGCAAATTGAACGGAAAACCAGGAATGTATAAAACAGAGGATAATGAAAGAGAGGATTTGAGACAAATATCACCCTACCCCGTAACAGAAGCAGTAGACCCATTAGCTACAGTAACACTCGGTAATGTCGAAGATGGAAGGAAGGAAGAAAAGATACCTCTGTTGCCACTCAGATGGTCAGAAGAACCGGAATCAATAACTCATTTACAAGGAGAGGAAGAGACACACGCAGTGGGCATACCTGTCTGGACAAAAGTAGCAATGGAAGAAGCAGTGGAAGAAGCCTGATACTGGGGGTATATCTCGCAAACTCATCGTCAGTCATCTGTATTACATTTCCCTCACTAGGTTGAGACGGTTGGGGTGGGGGGGCAGACTCAGTGTGAGAGGCAACATGCGCATATCGATCACCAGACGGTTTACCATGCAACTTCCAACAATTACGAACCACATGATTCGTATCCCCACAGTGATAACAAGTACGAACCTCTCTACTCTCCCTACCTCCACCACGACCACCATCACGACCTCCTCTACCAGAAGATCGACCACCACGACCACTAGTCTCCGGACCCCGATGAGGGTGAGATGTCTGACTCACAAGTGCAGAGGAATCACCAATACCGCTAGTGGGCCAATCAAGAGGACTCGAGAGAGGCCCGAAGCACACGAGAGAACACATCATGAAGAGATCCAACACTTGTGCCCGATAAGATTTGAGATCGAGCAGTACTGAACTCAGATCTCAAACCAGCTAAAAATCCAAGAATAATCAGATGTTCCCGTTGTGTCTGCATAGTACTAACATCGGTACTCAAAGGAAGCAAAGAACTCCATTTAGTCGCCAATTTCTTGTTGTCCGCAAAATACTGGGTAACACTAAGACCTTGTTGATCCTGGCAAAACATAGCACACGACAAGTCATACATCCGGTTCATGTTATCCTTGCCCCCATACAACACAGCTAAATACTCCCACAAATCACGAACATTGGTAGTATGAGCTACCAATTCAGTCGTCTCATCATCCATGGAATTCATGAGCTTCCAATACAAATCAGCATCGACACGGACCCAAGCAGCATCAGTAGAGTTAACTGTAGTGAGATGATCTTCCTTATTTGCCCTTTTAAATTCATTTCAACAACCCGACGCCACATTAAATAATTCTTGCCTGTTAATTTATTGTCCGTAATTTTTGTACTAGCGGAGAAAACCTCAGAAACCATGGTTTTAGACTCTGTAGTCCCCGTATTCCCTGATGTCGACATCGAAAAACCAACAAGCAACCAAACAGAACCACAGAAACAAGACTAGCCAACTGATGTAGCCTAAAAAACCCCGAAAAACTTGTTGAATCAAAAAACCAACCCTAAACAGCAGGGACTCTGAGGCTCGAGGCGACCAGATCTTGGTCCGAACAAATTCGGCGAACTTCTCGGCGACGCCGGCGCGCTGGGGGGCGCGTGAATTTTACAGCGACCTCCGGTGACGGCAAATGGACAGACATGTGCGCCTAGACTGGGCAACACAACCCTAATATGCGCGATCCTTCAAATAACGTCGCATCTCCTCCGGCGACTCAAACACCTGCACAAGCCTGACTGCGCATACCCCAGGTGTATAAAAAATCGAAAGAAAAAAAAGAAAAGGGAGGGATTTATGAAGAACAATCAGCACAGGAGATTAGATGGATTCCTGCTCTGATACCATGTTGGTTATATAAAAGAAGAAGAAGAGAAGTAGAAAGAGTTGGAGAAGCCGTAACCTAATTACGATTAGGCAGAGAAGTATATATATGTTTGTGATAAAATATGTTACAACAAGACCCCCAAACATATACCTTATACTCGCTAAACCCTCAGTACTTCTAACAGATATTTTGTGAGAGCATCCACACAAAGGACTAGTGGTGAGCAAAAATGGTGAACCAAGCATGAGCAAAGTCTAATGTGAAAAAAGTCTGTAAGGGTAAAATAGGTCATGCCTGTTTTTACTTGTTTCCCCTTTCATGGTCAAAATTCATATTTGACAAGTTTTGGTAATTTAGGACTTTACATCTTTTGATTAGATTTAGCTGTATTATTTCTTGGAACCAAAATCTTTAAATAGATTTTGTTGTATCATTTTTGGAAACAAAATCTTTCTATAAATCCTTTGTCAACCGGGTTTCTTGTGACCTTCTTCACATGGTAATAAAATTTATGGATTCGGTAAGTAGTTTTTAATTCCTTTTCTCTAATCCTAGTCCTTGTAGAATCCGGATTGTCTTTTGTGTGTAGGTCTTCTCAATCGCTATAAAAAGAGGAGCTGGGACACGGCAAAAAGGTGTAGAGCTTGAGAGAGAAAAACAAAGTCATAAGCTGAGAGCAGAAACATAGAAGTTCAGAAGCAGTTTTCTTTCTTCCAGACGTGCAGCAGTTGATTGTAGCTTCTGATGTTATAACATCGGCAGCTACATTGAATTCTGGAATTCTGTTTTATCTTCCTGTTCAGTTTTAGGAAGTTGTTTTGTTTCTTCCCACGTTTAGTATACCTTGTTTGCTGTGGGGTTTTTGCTCTCCAAGACGTGTTGTCTTGTGAGAGTATTTTGGTTAGCGATTTCACAATAGTTTTTGTAAAACATTTAATCTCTTTAGTGAAATCTTTGTGGCCTTGAGGCTAGGTCTACAAGCATAGTCTTGTAGACTGTTTTGGTTATCTTTTGCATTCTGTTCATTGTCTGTTTCTTTAGTCTTCCGCTGTTTTGTTTATCTTGAATCATTGTGACTTCCATTGTAACTACATCGGCAGCTACATTGGAAACTGCTTTGATTTTTCTTGAGGATCCTAGCTATTGTGTTCTTTCAAAGAACCAAAGAATTACTCGAGTAGCTTTTATCAACTTTTTCATGCATCACCTAAGTACAGCATGTTATATATATTGTGTTTCCAAAACCCCAAACAATTCAACAGGGATTATTAGCAAAGCACTAGAGCATGATAATTTAACCAATGGAAGCAATGTTTCTTAATCCAGAAATATTTTGATTGACTTTATCCAAGCCCTACATAATCCTTGACCAATTATATTTAAGTGCCAGCATATCATGCTGCAGATTAGCTCCCCAACAGACAGCCTTACATAACATTTATAGTTCCTTTTCGTATATTGGCAAAACACACAATTGGGCCATCTAACTTTCCCACTTTTTGCAATTCGGCCACCGAAAGTTTAAAATATGTATTTGGGCGATCCGACTTTAGTCCAGTTGCAAGCGAGGCCATTTTCTAACGCCCGTTAGAAAATGACGTTAATTTTAAGTCAAATCTCTATTTTGCCCCTATACATGGGGTCAAAATAGAAAAAAAAAAAAGGAACAATAAATTCAAATCCATTGACATAGCACAACCCAGAAAAAATAAATTAAAAATAATCAGATCCACTCCCCCACTCTTCATCCATCTCCCTCAAATTCAGCAACCCCAATTCTGCGTAGCACCCACTCTAACTCTCTCCTCCTCCCTCCTCCAGAATTTCATTTGGTATGGTGACATGAATAATCTCCATCAAAGTCGCTTGGCAATGGGTCTGTACACCGAATGAGGTAAAATTTCTCAGTAAAGCTCTCAAGCCCGGATACGAGTTGTCTACCAGTTTTCCGAAAGAGACCTCGCTATCTAATCTCCACCGGCGAGCCCTACGCCCAAAAAGTCACTTTGTGCTCCCGGAAGAACTCTTTTCCCTTGCCGAAGTGAAAGACCCTTACTTGGCTCTGGCAATGGTCAATCTCGCGAAGGCTTTGGCGGAGACACGGTGGGGGATTGAAAGAGGTATGGTGACACAAATCATGCAAATCCCGATTCACAACCACCGCCACCACCACCCTCATTGCTGCCGCTACCCACTTCCATCCCCATTCGGCAACCTGACACCAACTCTCTCCACCTTCGACCTCCGCGACACTGCCAACGAGATCTTCGCAAAATATTCTCTCCGGTCAAGTAACCCAGATCTGGGTTTTAAAATGCTTACCCAAACGTGCTTCCTACACGAGCACACGTATCGATCCGACTTGGCGGTGAGTCACGGGCCGAGTCGAGGTTGAGCGAGAGAGAGAGAGACAAAAACGAAAGGACAACAAAACGAAGGAAGAGCATGAGAAATGAGGATGGCTAAGATCGGACGAAGAATAGAGGGGAAGAGGCTTTATTATGCTAGATCTGAGATGGATCCACAAAAGGGAACTTGAAAACATTTATGAATATCAATGGCTTTATTGTGCGTCATCAACCGCTAACTTACGAGATTCTTTCATTTTTAGCCTTATGATATTTAATAGCTTGAAAATAAGATATCTATTCTCATATTAAATCCATTTTGCTTATATGATTCAAGAATTTTGAATGCATAGATGCAAAATCTCTTTCAATCTGGCCAATGTTACTTTTTTGATTAATCAGTACATGTAGTTATAAATCTCTTACAGGAGGAGATGTAATTGATTCAGTTCTCTATAATAATGTCTATTTCACGAGTTATATTTAATCGGGATATATAAACCTTAAAATTGGAATGCATCAAAAAAATACGTCAAATTTGTATTCTCTAGGTTTGTTTAATGGAAAATTTTGAAAATTAGGTATTAGATTGTGGGTATTTGGTCTTTTTGCTTTTTTCAAGTAAATTAAATTAGTTTTGACATTTTTAACATTGGTCTTCCTATTTTACCCCTTAAGTTAACGTCCTGATCTAACGCTATCCAAAAAATGGGCTCGCTTGCAACTGAACTAAAGTTGGATGGCCCAAATAGATATTTCAAACTTTCGGTGGCCGAATTATAAAAAGTAGGAAAGTTGGGTGGCCCTAGTGTGCTTTGCCTTGTATATTTAAGAACTTTCTATCATAGAATAATCATAATTTGCTGCTATATACTGTACATTATTTTAAGAATTCCAAAAGAAGTTTCATACAAAAGAATAACTCATTCCAAAAGATATAAATACTTACTCCAAAATCACTTGGCGCACAACCCTGGAAGGACACCATCGATGATGGGAGGCATGCAATACTTCAAAGGATAAGCACTTAGGTGGTTATGCAAGTCTTTCAATTCAGCGATGTCGTCATTCTTTGTCCTGCACACATCTTGCTCGAGAGCGCAGAAAAATTCTAGTGATGCAGGATAGTTAAAATCATCACTCTACAGAGTTACATGGGTTCCATAAGCCACCCAAAGGAAGAATGCTATGACAAGCGATGAAAAAACAAATAAGCAGCTTAGCACACGAGTTTACATGGTTCACTCTCCAATGTAAGTAGGCAATGTCCATGGACACAAAGAGAGCAAGTATATATCAATAAAACTTGAAAAGAAAAAGATGAGAGAAACCCTAGGCATGATTACACATCCACCCAAAGAACAAACAGAAGTGTATCCCAAATCTGAGTATATTGATAGAAGCAATTCAAATTCAAACCGTGTGGTAAATACGGCAAGCAAGGCTGTCCCGTAATTAGCTTATAATTTCCTGTATAGAAAAATCCCCCATGGTAAATAGGCGATTGAATAATTCCTTGTATAGAAAAGTCTCCCTTTCCTTAGTTAAATAGGCGATTGATTCTTGATTGATTTCCTCTCTTTTAAAAAATACGTATAAAGCAATGATAAATTGAAAAGTGAGACTCACGTTTTACGAGTCGATTATTCTTCTCTTCCTGTTTTCTTTTCTTTATTCTGTTCTTTTCTTTCCTGTTTGTTTAAGTAATCTGTTTTGAACTTTATTTGTTCTAATATGGTATTAGAGCTAAGCGAGACCATGGGAGACTCTGTAAATGTTTCAAAAAATTCCGAAGTAGTAAATCAAACCAACACCGACATGTCTGCAACTTTTTCACCTACCTCTCTTCCTATATTTTTTAACATTCAGTCCTTCATGGCTCATTGCCATCTCAACACCGATAACTATCCTAATTGGTGTTCTCTGTTCACTTCTGTTCTCCATATGCATAAGCTTATCTTCACCATTGAAGATAACCCTCCTCCTCTTAAACATCTTGAAAATCAGTCTACCATCAACCCCGCATATGAATACTTTATGCAAGCTTCTAGTCTAGTCTTAGGTTGGATTAAGGCTACGGTGACGGCTGATGTTCATCCGTATGTTATTCCTTGCAAAACATCTCTTGAAGCTTGGATCTTGTTAGGGAAAGAGTTTGGTGTTACCTCCCTTATCCACCTTCAAAAACTTCAGGATGATTTTCATGATCTCCACCATACCTCCGACATGACCATTAAAGCTTATATCCTTCGAGCCAAGACCTTAGCTAACTCTCTCACCAAAGCTGGAGATCCCATATCTCTTCAAACCTTAAAGCGTCGTATTCTAGGTGGCTTAGGATCATCCTATAAGGAGTTTGTCACTGTCCAGAATTCCCAAAACACTACTTCCATCGAGGACCTTCAAGATCTTCTTATCCAAGAAGAGACTTTGCAACAAAAATACTCGAGCAATACCAATCACACCACCATCGCTCTTGCTGCCAGTCATACTCCCTCACCATCCTCCCAAAACATCATCACCTCGCAACCTCCTATGCAGTCCTCCATAACTCCATCCAATACTAATTTCGTTCCTCAGTTTTCGAACCAAAGAGGGGGTGGTCATTTCGGACGCGGTCGCGGTAAGAAATGGTGGAAAAACAATTCTGGCAGAGGAGGGCGTGGCCTTCTTCCTATCCCTCAACCATCCTTCCCTTTCTCTCAACCTCACACAACCCCATACTTCCCTCCTAATCCTTTCTTAAGCTCGGACACGAACATTATTTGTCAAATCTGCCAACGTCCGGGTCATACAGCTCCTACGTGTAATCATCGTGGAAATAGTGCCTACACCGCTCAGTTTCACGCTCCTTCATTCCAGCAGCCTACTCAGTCTAGTTACTCACATATGACTCCCAATCCATACCCTATGTCTACTTCGGTTCAGTCTCCCATGGTCCCGGTTTCCTATGTGCTAGACTCAGGTGCAACCAATCATATGACGTCGTCCACCGATGGCATGTCTCAACATACTCCATATACGGGTAAGGATTCCGTCACTATAGCTAATGGGGGTGGTATGCCCATTACCCATCTCGGGTCTTCTAATTTCTTTCATTGTGGTCGTCAGTTTCACTTAAACAATGTTCTATGTGTTCCTTCTGTTCATAAATCCTTGTTGTCTATAAATCGTTTTTCTTTAGATAACAATTGTTTTTTTGAACTTGACGCTTTTGGTTTCCGTGTGAAGGACAACGGAGACAAACCGACCATTCTTTCTGGGCATAGCTCGGGCGGCTTGTATCATTTGGCCTTCACTCCTTCCTCCACCACAAGTCCTCTCGCATTGATTGGTGAACGTGCTACGTCTTCAACATGGCATGCTCGTCTTGGTCACCCATCATCTCCTATTCTCGAGCATTTAGTCAATAAAGTTAGTATTCCGCTTAGCGGTCCTGCTAAGTCTCATACTATGTGTCATGTATGCCCTCTCGGCAAATCGAGTCAACTTCCTTTTAATTTACGCAATTTTTATTCTCGTCAACCATTAGATATGTTACATTTGGATGTATGGGGTCCTTCTCCCATAATTTCTATTAGTGGTTTTCGATTTTATCTTTCGATAGTAGATGATTATTCTCGATTTGTTTGGTTGTTCCCTCTTAAACACAAACATGAAGTTTTATATGTTTTCTCTACTTTTAAAACTCAAATCGAAAATCAAGCGTCAGTAAAATATCTGCTATTCATACAATTAAAACCATTCAAACAGATGGGGGTGGGGAATTTGTTAATCGGCAATTTGCTAACTTTCTTGTCCAACATGGGATTCGACACCAACTCACTTGCCCCTACACACCCCAACAAAACGGAGTTGTGGAAAGAAAACACCGTCACATAGTCGAAACAGGTTTGTGTCTGTTGGCTCAGTCAAAAGTTCCCCAAAAGTTTTGGTTCGAAGCTTTTTCCACTGCTGTGTTTCTCATTAATCGCCTTCCGATGAAACAACTAAACTATGTTTCACCACATCAAAAGTTGCTTAAGGAAGTGCCCGATTATCGTTTTTTAAAAACTTTTGGATGTTTGTGTTTTCCACATTTAGTCCCATACAATTCCCATAAATTAATGCCAAAATCCCAACCTTGTGTTTTTTTGGGATATGATAATATGCGGAAAGGGTATCGGTGTCTAGACAACAATACGGTCGAGTATATGTTTAGAAATGTTTTATTTGATGAAACAAATTTTCCTTTTTCTCATGGTTCGAGTCACCAGCCCCCTGGCACAAGTCAGCATGTCCCTGGTTCGGACCAGCATCTTCCTGGCCCATGCCATCCATCTACAGCCTTCCCATTTTCTCATGACTCGAGTCATCAGTATCCTGGCCCAAGCCAGTCTGATCCTGTTTCGGACCAACCTCTTCCTGGCCCATCTCAGTCATCCGCTGATACACCACAAATTCCCAAACCCACTTCATCCGAAACAAGCCCATTAACATCTATACACCCTCCCCAAACAGGTCCTTCGCATTCGATTGGTCAGCCTCTTCAGCCAACTATTGAGATCACTCCATCTTCCCCTCGGATTGACCCTCCACACACTATATCTTTATCCCCAGACCAAACCCGTCCCAGCTCTCCTCCTATATTTGCCCATAGTCCTGTACCCTGCTCTCTTCGTTCACCTGACACAGATAGCCCTCTTTCCACCCCGCCACGGAAGTTTAAAAGTGTGAATGATCTTGTGTACAAATACCCTCTTCCTAGTGCCTTGATGGCTGTTTCCAGTACCTCTCCAGAGTTCGAACCACGCTCTTTCAAGCAGGCTGTGGTTCTCCCGCAATGGCAACAGGCTATGTCCGAAGAACTGGGTGCACTTCACAAAAATGTCACATGGTCCTTAGTCCCTCGTACTCCCCAAATGAACGTCGTTGGTAGCCGATGGGTTTTTAAAATCAAGCGACGAGCTAATGGTGAGATAGAAAGACATAAAGCTCGTTTGGTCGCTCAAGGGTACACTCAACAAGCGGGCGTCGATTTTGGCGAGACCTTTAGTCAGGTGGTTAAACCACCAACTATTCGATCTTTTGGCTATTGCTCAGTCTCGCTCATGGGATATTCAGCAATTAGATGTTAGAAATGCCTTCTTGAATGGCATTCTCCAAGAGGAGGTGTATATGTCTCAACCGCCTGGGTTTACGGATCAACACCATCCGTCTCATGTGTGTAAACTTCACAAAGCCATCTACGGTCTAAAGCAATCCCCTCGTGCATGGTTCCAACGTCTCCATGACTTTCTCCTCACTTTGGGCTTCTTCAACAGTAAGTCAGATAACTCTCTCTTCATCCGTCACACAACATCCTCTACGGTTGCTATACTAGTTTATGTAGATGATATAATTGTGACTGGCTCATCATCCATCGAGGTTGGACAAGTTGTTGCCAACATATGTTCCAAGTTTGAAAGTCGACACCTTGGGTCACTAGGATTTTTTCTTGGTATTGAGGCCACCGAGCAGATCACTCTCTCACTCTCGGTCGGGCTCGATGCGCTTCGATGCGCTACACAAATTTCAGATGCATAATTGTAAACACGCTTCCTCTCCGTTACTTGCTTTGGGTCACATCTCTCGGCTACATTAGGGGATCCTCTTCCGGATGCCTGCGTCATCGAAGCATGGTCGGGGACTCCAATATCTTACCCTTACACGTCCGACATCGCCTTCTCGGTAAATCAAGTCGTCAATATATGCATGCTCCTTTCCTTTGGTCATCTTCAAGCTGTGAAGCGCATCCTCCGCTTCATTAAAGGTACTGTTGATTTGGGATTATCCTTTCAGAAATCCCCAAATTTATCTCTCCAAGCTTTTGCCGATGCTGATTGGGCAGGGGACCTCGATGATAGAAGATCCACAACCGGTGCTTGTATTTTTATCGGTCCTAATCTGGTCTCATGGTCTGCTAAGAAACAAACGACAGTATCTCGATCAAGTAAGCGGGCGAGTATCGGCGTTGGCCTCCACGACCTTGAACCGTTGGTTTTCATTCTTGTATCGGGAAGGGAATTTATCTCCGGCCACGGTGTTACATTGTGACAACATGTGCGCTATTCACATGTCTCGTAACCCCGTCTTTCACGCACGAACTCGTCACATTGAGATTGATTATCACTTCGTCCGTGAACTACAAAGTCGCGGGTTTCTTCATATCTCGTATGTGCCAACTCATGATCAAGTTGCTGATTTGTTCACTAAAGCATTGGCTCGTCCTCGTCTTCAACTCTTATCTTCCAAGCTGCAGCTCACTCATGTTCCACTTGGCTTGAGAGGGGGTGATAGAAGCAATTCAAATTCAAACCGTGTGGTAAATCGGCAAGCAAGGTTGTCCGTAATTAGCTTATAATTCCCTGTATAGAAAAATCCCCCATGGTAAATAGACTGATTGAATAATTCCTTGTATAGAAAAGTCTCCCTTTCCTTAGTTAAATAGACTGATTGATTACTGATTGATTTCCTCTCTTTTAAAAAAATCTGTATAAAGCAATGATAAATTGAAAAGTGAGACTCACGTTTTCTGAGTCAGTTATTCTTCTCTTCCTGTTTTCTTTTCTTTATTCTGTTCTTTTCTTTCCTGTTTGTTTAAGTAATCTGTTTTGAACTTTATTTGTTCTAATATATATTAGCATATATTACTCAAGTACTCCATATTTATCTTCCTGAAAGACACAAACCATGGACAAATTAAAGAGAGAAACTAAATGTTTTCACTCTTCACAAGTGCAGACTTGACAGAGTGGTTGCCAAGTGCTTGCTGCATATAAAAGACTGATGCGTATCATACTGGGTGAAACGATGTTGGCCAGCTAATTCAAATCACAATGCATATGAAGTAGTAGATAAATTGCAAAATATGTAAATCAACTTAAAATTCCCTTAACCAAAACTCATTATCGGAAAAATTGACAGCAAAAGACCTAATGTTCACACATAGTATATCTTTCTTTCTAATTTAAACAGGGATGGGCCTTCAAAAAGACACAGTACAGTCCACCATATTCTGTACAAAAAAAAAATCAATCTGAGAATGATAAATCGTTCCTGCATTGCATATCATGACTGAAGTCAAAGATATATTTGTTACTGTGTAATTAATGAAGACTCCCCTATAGAGCCGAAAATTTTACGTTACAAAAATGTTCCACCAATGCAACTAAACAAAACATAGTTTAGTAACCTCAGTACATTCTATAAGTTTCATGACAGGTCAGCCAACTATTTACACAAGTCTATAGTTTCAAAGATAAAGTTTTCCTTAGACTAATAAATCAAGTCACCTCAAACACGTAGAAGATAGCTAACCGAGAGTACCTTGCGACATACAACAAAAAAATTTGTTAAACAACCTTCAAGAATCTGATCCCTATCATTCGACAACAATAGCTCGGTAGCTGAAGGCGGCCTCAACTTATCCAATGACCTCCTTAGCCTACCAAAACAATCAAACTTCAACCATTACAAGTCCCAACCATCAAACAAATTCATAGTAAAATCTGAATTTACAAAAAAAATAGTAGTTACCTAACCCAATCAGAGTACTTGGCATTTGCAACATCCCTCCCATGACCCACCACAGCTAAATGTGCTCCATTTTCCCTTCTTCCAAACACAAGAGGCACATACACACCCACATGTATATAAACATTGAAACTCTTCAAAATCATTTCTTCATCGACATCCTCACATCCACTCAAATCCTCAAGATTGCCACTGACAAGGGTTGTAATTGTCAGTTCCTCCCCACACGTCCTCCTCTCTTTTAAACAAACAGGTAATGCTCTTCTCAATGAATCATTTACTAAAGACTCAACTACTAAATCCCATATCGAAAAACTCGAATTCATCGAATCAAAGACCAGGGTTCTCCCGGGTTTAAACAAAAGTTTAGGGTTTGAATTAAGAAGAATTCTTGCGGAATTAGCAAGCCTGCTTAAATGTCTTTCCCAGAACAAGAGGACTGACCCATTGTGGGGCATTTACAAAAGGGCCAAGTCAAACAAGACTTGGTCTTTTTATGTGGCACATAAAAAAGTTCTTATATGGCCATTTTAAGCTGTAAAATGTCTAAACTACCCTTCATTTATCCTTTTCTTTTTTGGTATTGGTTTGTAGGGTGTAAAATGTCTAAACTACCCTTCATTTATCCTTTTCTTTTTTTGGTATTGGTTTGTAGGGCTCGATTTTATACATTATACGTATGTGGGATTATACCTAAGTATCACGAATGCTCACTCGTCGAATATTAGTCCCTCGGCCCTCGGCCGCGAGCGAGGAGTTCGACAAAGTTAGTTAGGATCGTTACTAAAATTCGTAATATTCGAAATCCGGTGTTCTCTTCCAAATTCGAAGGGGTTTGAAGCCCATCAAGTGTGTGCTACTTCCGCTAAGTAATCGGGTTCGTTCCCATTGGATACTCACTCCACCCTCGATCGCGTCGTGGAGTTCGAGAAAAGTTTTCTTCCAAATTCGAAACAAGCACATCAATTTTGTGCTTAGTATGCTAACTGAAATAGTATTCGGAGTTCGTTTCCATAAACATTCATCTGAATCCATTTGATTTTTACGCAAATTCAACCATGGCTAAAAGCGGTCTTTCTTTGCAAAATGCACAACTATTCAACAATCATGTGCATTTTGAGCGGTACATATACATTGGCACCTAACACATGCATTAGCGAGGCCGGTTACTAAGCAACGAGTTTGCACCTTGGTTTTGCAAGCGGTTTATCAAGCGGTTTATTGATAAACGGGTGAGTGTCTGATATAGCGACCTTGGTTTCCAACGGCGAGGTTTACCCCTTGGTTTATCAAGCGGTTTATTGATAAACCATAGATAAACCCAGTGAGTGTCGGTAATTGACCTTTGGTTAGTAACGGCGAGGTTTGCAAGCGGTTTATCAAGCTGGTTTATTGATAAACCATTGATAAACCAGGTGAGTGTACATTAGCGACGGTTAGTAAGCAGCGGGTTTACCCGCGGTTTATCAAGCGGTTTATTGATAAACCATAGATAAACCCGGTGAGTGTGCATTAGCGACACGGTTTCGGCAGCCGAGTTTACCCCTTGGTTTATCAGCGGTTTATTGATAAACCATAGATAAACCAGTGAGTGTCGATTATTGACAACTTGGTTAATAAGCGATGAGTTTTTACCTTGGTTTGCTAATTGGTTTATCAAATGGGTTTATCAAGTGGTTTATTGATAAACCATAGATAAACCAGTGAGTGTTAGCGACGACCTTTGGTTAGTGAGGAGGTTTGCAAAGCGATTTATCAAGCGGTTTATTGATAAACGGTGAGAGTGTCTGTTAACTTACTTGGTTTGAACAGCGAGTTTGCAAAGCTGGGTTATGGCGGTTTATTGATAAACCATTGATAACCAGGTGAGTGTCTGATAACGAATCTTGGTTTAACAGCGGGTTTACCCTTGGTTTATCAGCGGTTTATTGATAAACCATAGATAAGCAAGGTGAGTCTTTGGTAATTGAGACTAGTTTGGCGGCAAGTGTACCCTTGGTTTATCAGCGGTTTATTGATAAACCATAGATAAAACAGTGAGTGTCGATTAAGTGACAGTTTACTAAACAGACGGGTTTGCAAGCGGTTTATCAGCGGTGTATTGATAAACCATAGATAAACCGGTGAGTGGTGTTAGTGACTTGATTTCCAAGCAGCGGGTTTACCCCTTGGTTTATCAAGCTGGTTTATTGATAAACCATAGATAAACCCGGTGAGTGGTACGTTAGCGACAGCGGTTTCCAAGCGGCGAGGTTTACCCGCCCAGCTTATCAAGCGGTTTATTGATAAACCATAGATAAACCGGGTGAGTGGGCGTTAGCGACAACGGTTTCCAAGCGGCGAGGTTTACCCGCAGCTTATCAAGCGGTTTATTGATAAGCGAGTAGATAAACGGTGAGTGGTACGTTAGCGACAACGGTTTTCTTAGCGGAGTTTACCGCTTGGCTTATCAAGTGGTTTATTGATAAACCATAGATAAACCGGTGAGTGGTGATAGCCACGACAGCGGTTTCCAAGCGGCGAGGTTTACCACCAGCTTATTTTACCCCTTAGCTTATCAGTGGTTTATTGATAAACCATAGATAAACTGAGGTGAGGATTTAGCGACATTTGGTTTCCAAGCGGCGAGGTTTACCCACAGCTTATCAAGCTGGTTTATTGATAAACCATAGATAAACGGTGAGTGGTGATTAGCGGTTTCCAAGCGGCGAGGGTTACCCGCAGCTTATCAAGCTGGTTTATTGATAAGCAGTAGATAAACTTAGGTGAGTGGTGATGGCCGACCTTTCACCAACGGCCGAGGTTTACCGCAGCTTATCAAGTGGTTTATTGATAAACCATAGATAAACAGTGAGTGGTGATAGCGACAACGGTTTCCAAGCGACGAGTTTTACCCACTTAGCTTATTTTACCCCTTAGCTTATCAGCGGTTTATTGATAAACCATAGATAAACGAGGTGAGTGGTGTTAACGACCTGGTTTCAAACAACAGGTTTACCCCTAGCTTATCAAGCTGGTTTATTGAT
>JABEVN020003139.1:0-19260 GCA_013146195.2 Codonopsis lanceolata | reverse complement strand
AAAATCAAGGCCGAGGAAGAGGCCGTGGACGAAATAACTTTCGTCGCCATCATCATCATCCGTATAATGGAAATTCCTCTCGCCACTCCGAAGTGGAAGCAGAGATGATGATAGAAACACCTCCTCGAGTAGGCAAAATGCGGCGTCCAAACAATGAAGAGAGTTCATGTTTTAGGTGTGGCATGACATGTGCCACGGGCACGCACATGCCGAAGCCAAACATCTAGTTGATCTTTATGAGAAATCACAAAAAGGAAAGAATGTAGAGACAAATTTCCTTGAAAATGATCCTGAAGATCTTCATTTTGATTTCGGTGATATGGCCAACGTCGACATGTCCAATACCATTAGTGATGATATTGGTCATGAAGAATAAATGAACATAGGAATGAAGCTATGGTCCGAGTTTAAGATAAAAGCTGTGGAATAAGTAACATGTTGTTATGTAGGAACATTATCTGTTTTTCCTATGTGTACTAGCATGCTTACAATAAAGTTTATATATGCATTTTGCATTCAATGTGTTATCATATTTATTCATCTTATTTTACTTTCTCTCATATTGAAATAGATCACAAATATGTCTGAATCCAAAATCCAAGGAGGAGATTTTATTTATGTCTTGCCAGCTACTACATACCATACTTAAAAATAAGAAATATTTTTCTTATCAAAAAATTGACAATGCTAATGTCAACACTATATCTGGTAATGCCAAAATAATTGAAGGATTTGGCAAGGCAATTTTCCTAATGACTGGAGGCACAAAATTCATAATAAATAATGCATTATTCTCTCCTAAGTCTCAAAGAAACTTGTTAAGTTTCAAAGACATTCGTCTTGAATGGATATCATATTGAGACTATGAATAAGGAGAATGATGAATATCTACCTCAAACACTTCCGAAGCAAGTGTATATTGGAAAAATTACCATCTCTATCATCTGGATTGTATAGTACAATCATAAGAATATTTGAATCATATTCTACAGTAAACCTGAAGTTTACTGAAACATTTAAAGTCTGGCATGATAGATTGGGGCATCCAGGATCAATAATGATGCGTAGAATTATAGAGAATTCTAGTGGTCATCCATTGAAAAACCAGAAGATTTTTCAATCTAATGAACTCCTTTGTGAGGCTTGTTCTCAAGGAAAGTTGATAATTAGACCATCACCAACTAAAGTTGGATATGAATCACCATCGTTTTTGGAACGAATTCAGGGTGATATATGTGGACCTATCCATCCACTAAGTGGACCATTCCAATAATGTATGGTATTGATTGATGCTTCTAGCAAATGGTCGCACGTATGTCTATTATCAACTCGTAATACGGCATTTGCCAAATTCCTTGCACAAATAATCAAGCTGAGAGCACAATTCCTAGATTATATGATCAAGAAAGTGAGACTTGATAATGCTGGTGAATTTACATCTCAAGCATTTAATGATTATTGTATGGCAATAGGGACTGATGTTGAACATCCAGTAGCCCATGTTCATACACAAAATGGTTTGGTTGAATCGTTGATCAAACGTATTCAACTTATTGCCAGACCATTAATGATGAGAACAAAGCTGCCTACTTCTGTATGGGGTCATGCTGTTTTACATGCACAGACCGATTCGCCTCAAGCCAAGTGCATATCATAATATACTCCCAATACAGCTTGGCATTCTGGGCGAGAGCCGAATCTATCCCATCTAAGAGTTTTTGGTTGTGCGGTATATGTACCAATTGCTCCACCACAACGCACAAAGATGGGACCACAAAGGAGATTGGGAGTATATGTTGGGTATGAATCCCCTTCTATAATAAAATATCTTGAACCAAAAACGGGTGGCGTCTTTACGGCACGCTTTGCCGATTGTCATTTTAATGAAGACAAGTTTCCACCTTTAGGTGAAGAGGGGAAACAAGTGAGAGAGAGATCAAGTGGTGCGCATCATCTTTATTGCACCTTGACCCTCCCACAAGGCAACGTGAACTGGAAGTTCAAAAGATCATACATTTACAAAATGTAGCGAATCAGTTGCCCGATGCATTTATAGATACAAAGAGAGTGACAAAGTCACATGTCGCTGCTATAAATGCTCCTGCCCGAATTGAAATACCAAAAGGGTCGCCAAATGATAAAATGGCAATGAATCTAAGACACGCCTCAAGCGTGACGACCCATTGGTTCAAAGGATAAAAATCCTCTAAAAAGAAAGTGATTGAAAATCCCCAATCACATGAAAGTGTTCCAGAAGAAACACACGATCGTGAAATTGTTCCAGAAGAAACACACGATCATGCAAATCTAGTAAGCCCTGCAGGCAATGATAATCATGAGATTTCCATTAATTACATGAGTAATGGAAAAATATGAAACCGAGATGAAATGAAGAATATTGATGATATATTCTCTTATTCGGTATCCCAAGAAATTAATGACGGGACTGATGATCCCGAGCCAAAATCTGTATCTGAATGTCAAAAGAGGCATGACAAGATCAAATGGATAGATGCCATGAAGGCTGAATTAAATTCGTTGAATAAACGAAAAGTATTTCGATCTATCGCTCTCACACCGTGCCGTGAAACCCATTGGATACGATGGATTTTTGTTCGAAACGAAATGAGAAAAATGAGATTGTGAGATACAAGGCTCGCTTTGTTGCACAAGGTTTTTCTCAAAGGCCTGGGATTGATTATGAAGAAACGTATTCTCCTGTGATGGATGCTATTACGTTCAGATATCTAATCATCCTATCGGTTTCGAAAAATCTAGATATGCATCTCATGGATGTTGTAACGGCTTATTTATACGGATCATTAGATGCCGATATTTATATGAGAATTCCTGATGGAATTAAAGTGCCTGAAGCACCGAGCTCAAAGCCCAAAGAATTATGTGCAATTAAACTACAATATCACTGTATGGATTGAAGCAATCGATCGACGCATGTGGTATAATTGCTTAAGTGAGCATTTGTTAAAAGATGGATATGTGAATGATCAATTATGTCCGTGTTTTTATAAAGAAAACGACAGCTTGGATTTGCTATTATCGCCGTATGTAGATGATCTGAATATCATTGGAACTCCCAAGGAAATCAAAGAAGCAGTTGATTACCTAAAGGGAGAATTTGAAATGAAAGATCTTGGGCTAACCAAATACTGTCTTGGTTTACAAATAGAACACTTTCATAGTGGAAAATTTGTACACCAATCAAATTACACAAAAAAGGGTTTTGAAGCGTTTTTATATGGATAAGGCAAACCCTCTCACTAACCCCATGATTAATAGATCACTTAATGTTGAAAAAGATCAATTTCGTCCTTGTGAAGATAATGAAGAAATACTTGGTCCTGAAGTACCATACTTAAGTGCTATTGGAGCTCTTATACCTTGCTAATTGTACTGCACTGGATATAGCATTTGCTACAAATCTATTGGCAAGATATAGTTCATCTCCATCACGGAGACACTGGAATGGTATCAAGCACATATTTCGTTATCTTCAAGGGACGATCGATTTGAGATTATTTTATCCCAAAGGATCAAAGGATAAATTGATTGGTTTTGCAGATGCAGGTTATTTGTCTGATCCTCATAAAGCCAGATCACAGACCGGCTATGTCTTCACAATGGGTGGTACTGCAATTTCCTGGCGTTCTCAAAAGCAAACGCTAGTTGCTACATCGTCAAATCATCTTTGAGATGATCGCACTTCATGAAGCCCGGCCGAGAGTGTGTATGGCTTCGATCTATGACTCAGCATATTCAAAATGTCAGTGGACTACCTATCAGCAAAGACCCAACAGTATTATTTGAAGACAATGCCGCATGTGTCGCCCAAAGTAAAGAGGGATACATCAAAAGTGACAGGTCCAAACATATCCCCCCGAAGCTCTTTTTATACACCCAGGAACTTGAAAAGAAGAAAGAGCTCAGCATCCAATATGTTTGATCAAGTGATAATGCTGCAGATTTATTTACGAAGGCACTCCCCACTACAACCTTCAGAAAGCATGTTCACAATATTGGGATGCGAAATCTACGAGATTTACAAAGGTGACTTCTCTTGGCCCTTGTCAGTTCAAGGGGGAGCATATATGGCTGTACTCTTTTTCCCTTTATCATGGTTTTTGTCCCACTGGGTTTTCCATGAAAAGGTTTTTAACGAGACAGCCCATGCACAAAATTGGTGGCCTAAGTTGTGTACGTTTTTCCTTATGTTCGATTTTTTTTCCCTACTGGGTTTTTCGACTTAAAGGTTTTTAACGAGATACACTTAGTCATCTTACAATGCTATGTTCAAGGGGGAGTGTTATGTAATAATGAACATAAGATAGGTTAGTAGGCATAGGTAGGTTAGTAGGTTGGTAAGTTTTGTCAAACTTGGCCAACGAATTGGCAAACCTTCGTTCATTGCTCGGCTATAAATACCGAGCAATGTAATGCTATTGATACACTGCGATTCCTCCGAATAAATTTCTCTCTCTCTCTCTATCTCTCAAACACTCTTTGTTCTACTTTGTGGTTAATTTATAACAGAATTATCCTTTTGATTTCAATTTTCCACAATGAATTCTATGAACCAAAAATCAAACTTTAAATTAGTCGGAAATGTCCACAGAGTCAGAGACTTTGAGTTAGTCATAAAGACAATTGTCTGTTAATAAAGAAAACTTACTAATGACCTATTCTTGTCATGTACGTTGGGGAGAAGACATTTGGTCACTGGTCCCTATCTCAAATGAAATATCTCCAATTCCTTTTTTTTTTAATTATTTTCACCCGAAAAGACATTTACAAAATTATATGTGGAAATTTTCATTTATGTTATTTTTTGCCATAAATCAAGCTTGTAATACTCCATTTGTTCCTAAATAATTCTCATGTTTAACTTGGCACATAAATTAAGAATAAAAAAGTTAACTGCCTATATAATAAATATTGATATGATATGTGGTATTCTTAAAACCCTTGTACATGTGACTCATATTTAATTAAAGTAGGAAAAAATATAAGGATAAAATGATAAAAAAATTTACCTAAACACAAAAACTTATGAATAAAGATATGTTCTGTAAGATTAATCTACTTAAGCCGACACATTGTATTGATGGGCTGAACTCTAAGAAAGTAAAGCTTTATTTTATAAATTAATACACATAAAACGATTTCGCAGGAAAACTACTATTACCTAAAAAGGAAATTTTGAAAACACAACAAATTTCTTAAAATGAATAAAAAGAAATAAATATCTAGGATGGAAGTATCATTTACGAAAAGTAAACCCTCGGTCAAGTCTAATAAAGCATATGTCCCCAGAATTAAAGAAGAGTGGGTCAATGGGTCAATGGGTCAAGTCACTCATCATCCAATATTAATTGTTTGTGAGGACAACTTGGTGACCAAGTCTCTCCATGTTGATTTGATTTCATGTTGTCCTACCTAGAACAGGTATAATGGTGTATTAAAAATCAATAAATTAATTTGTTAGACACCCATTTGATATAAAATAAAAAAACCTCTTAATGGTCACACAAAATCCAATATATTTACATATCCCATCATTTTTATCTCCAATAACTTTACATACATCATCATCTTTATCTCTATTAATTCAATGTATTCTTTCAATTTATACTAACAAACAAATTTGATATTGCATAAATAAATTATTTCAAAATTTTCGCCTATCAAAATGACGCCGTTTTGATAAGTTATTACTCAAAAGGTTGCCGCCACTGTTGTGACGATTTGCTGAATGTTGAGATTCATCTGTTGATTCTTTTGGGGAAAAATCAATTGTTGATTTGGTTGTGATTTTTTTAAAATCACCGTTGGACATGAAGAATCACTTTAGATTCAAATTAAAACCGCCCTTGTACTCCCTCTTAGGCCATTTACAACAAATGATCATATTTGATCCTCATTTAATAAGCAAATTATTAAAAATGAATATAAAAAACATTTTGATACTCATAAGCTACTCAAACAAAAAAAACTCATATAATAGCTTAACACAAATCATAATAATCTTTCATACCCCACCATCTTTATCCTCAATAACTTCAAATTTTGGAAAAAATAATTTGGTATCTAAATAAGTCAAACCAAGTCTCTATTTATAGATAAAAATGTGTACTTCTTAAAAAATTCTTAATAACAAAAATCAAAAAAGAAAAGAAAACATGGCATGGAGAGAGCGAAAGAGAGAGAGAGAGAAAAAAGGTTGAGAAAGGGGAATGACATGGAGATGAATGACAAGTGGGTTGGATTTTCCGAAAATAGGGGCGTCTCACCCCGAGAGACGTAAGTGATAAATATCATCTTGGATTTCCTTTTGAATGAAGTCTGATCCACTGTTGTTTGTCAAAAACTCACCATTATCTACATATAATACACCGTTGCATATGGTCTTAGAGCATCCACATTATGTGAAATTCTTACATAATTTCTTAGTTGGGTTTAACTCCACCTAATCACTTTTCTCTGCTTATCCGCTAAAAATATATCTTCTAATTGTGTACTCTTCTTAACATATTCTTACCTAGATCCCACTGTTATTTCATTAACTTTACACTTCATTCTTATTTTTATATTTTTTAACAAATAAATTTATTTCACTTTATTTAAAATAGTTCATATTTAAATATTTCGTATAAATAATAATTTTATAAATTAAGACATAAATTAATTTAAAAATAAAAATTATATTATTATTTTTAAATATTATAATTTATAATTTAATCAATAAAAAATTGAAAAAAAATTGAGAATATTGAACATTCTCAGGAACATGAGAGTTTTGTGAATTTTGATTTGCTTCAATAACAGAAGAATTCAATAAATTTTGGTAAAAATGAGTAACTCTTTGATCCATTTGAATTATAAGTATATAGAAAAAGTGATTTTTTAGAAGGGGTTATGAAGAAATAGAAGAGAGAATGAAGAAATTGTGGAGAAAATGAAGAATATTAAGTTGATTTATTTATAAGAAAGAAGGAAGAAAAGAAGAATAAAAAAAAGTTTTAAAAAAATCAAACAGTTGTCCCTCCACCCGACCCCACGGCTAAAAAACAAACGGTTGGTTTTTTCATTTTAAAAAAGCCACAACAGGTAAATTGTAAACGGTTGGATTTTAAAAAAATTGAAAAATTGATTTTTTTGCAATTGATAGACAGTTGGGTCCTACTCTTGCAGCCTCTTCATGTGTTTCTCCATAGCGTGTGATGCACACGCCGGAGCTGAAGCAGGGTGCACCACATTGAGTTAGTCATAAAGAGTTAAAAGACAATCGTCTGTTAATAAAGACAACTTACTAAGAGCCTCCACAATGAAGGCTTTTATTCATACTCTATAACCCTTTTTTGAGTTTTGTAGGGGGACTTTAGCCCATAGCAGACACCCAAATTCAACCTCCATCCCAATCGGCCTTTAAATGGATCGCAAGCTTTTGCGATTCATATAGCATGAATAGTAGTTTAAATATATATTTTTTATTTCAATTGTGTTGAAAAGTAGGGATAAAAAAATTAAAAAATATGGTGATAGTTAGGTTTGTTAGTTGAGATGAGAGAGGTTTAAAGTTTTTAGATGATTGTATAAAAGATGATTATTGGAGTGAATTATTTTTTAGAGTATTGAAAAAGTGTAAAAGGAACAGAAAACGAGGTGAGTAAAGTGTGATATTGGGTGTTATTGTTGTGGATGCTCTATTGACCTATGCTTGTCATGTACGTTGGGGAGAAGACATTTGGTCACTGGTTCCTATCTCAAATGAAATATCTCCAATTCCTTTTTATTTTCACCCAAAATTCATTCAAGCCTTTGTAGTTTGTAGCACAACACCCCCCCCATCCGCTCTTAAATTACTTTTTTTATTTGACTTTTAGAGTCAAACTAGCTACATTTTAAATGAAAATTTGACGTTAATTTTTTTCAAAATTATATAGTGCAGTTTCGGTTGCCAATTTGCCATACCTTCGACTCTAACTCCTACTCCAAAGTTATCGGTTGCCAAGTGTATGATCGACAATCGTGCACTTGATAACCCCAAATTAGATAATCCAACAAATCGTGTCTCGTTTTGCAAAAAAATCAGTAATTTCCTTAACACGGTAGTTTTCGTGTTTGTAGAACTTCGCTCACTCAACATTTTATTACCAATTTACCTCTATTACCAGAAAGTTGAAACCCAAACTGAACGTAGCTTAGCAATCACTTAATATTGATTATGAGACCACACCTCTCACAAACAATTAATGTTCTGAGATAGACTCCTAGATTTTAGCGAGACATGCAAAAGAAAAACTCAATTACAATTGCACTATGATCATATGTGAATTGTGATATCTACACATGAAATCTAATGATTCAAGTTTTTTATTTCCTCAAAAGTTTGACGATTAATTCACAATTTCAAGTTTTGCACTAATGATATGGGAATCGCTAATAGCATCCCAAATTTCAATTCCATTACTCCATCAACCCTTTTTTTTATACCCCCGTTGTGTAAATGTTGAATTTACCCTAACATTTCAAAAAATTACAGTTATACAATAAAACAATGCAGAAATTCGGTTGATTCGTATATATCATACATGATACCCTTCGCTTCCCCTAAAAAGTCTATATTTGAAAATTTTAATTATTAAGGGATATACAAGTAGCATTAAAATTTGTCATAATTATAAAAATGCTTAACCATAACCATTATGTTAATTAATAGCAAATGTGATGGTAAAGTTGAAATGTTAAGGAGATGATGAGCATATATTTTTTAAAAGTAAACTCTTAAAGTGAAACATTTATAATATGGTGAATTTTTCGTCCGGAACGGATGGAGTATTAGGCATTTTACCTTCTTTTTAGGTATAAAAATCAAGTATATAGTTTTTTAAAAAAGTTAGCATTGTTGTCAACCAATGAAATGTCTTTAACTAAATCAAACTGAAATTTGTGTCCACAAAATTTAGTGTTTTATTAATATGTAATAAATGATGAATATTGTAAGGGTAAAATAGGCATGACCTATTTTATTTTTGTTTCTCCTTTCTTGGTAAAATTCATATTTGACAAGTGTGACATTTTTGGAAACTAAATCTTTAATTAGATTTTTGGTTTTCTTGATCCTAAAGTCTAGGAGTCATTTTTGGTAACAAAATCTTTTATTAGATTTAGTTTTGATATTTTTTGGTAGCATAATATTTTTGTAGATTTTAAGTGCACATATTTGGTAACTAAATCTTTGTATAAATCCTAGTCTAACCATGATTCTTGACCAATTTCATATTTGGTAATCAAATCCCATAAGTTTGGTAAGTTGTTGATATTTTCCTTAAATACTAATCCTTGTCCTTGTTGGAGTTGGATTCCTTTATGTGTGTAGGAGATCTTGACATTATGTAAGGAGGAGCTTGGACACGGTTGGACACATGCCTTGGTACAGAATTTTGGGAGAGCAGATCACAAAGAGTGCAGAAAATTCAGATTTCCAGAATTCAGAATTTCAGATTCTATGCAGACTTGAATGTGCTTCCGGATGTTGCAACATTGGAAGCAGCATTGGGCGTTTATGCTGTTTTGACTTCCTAGCTGATTTTAGGAAGTTATTTGTTTCTTCCCACGTTTTCTATACCTGTTTTTATGTGGGTGTTTTGATCTCCAAGGCTTGTTGTCTTGTGAGAGTGTTTTGTTTTGTGATTTCACCTAGTTTTTTTGTAAAACGATTCATCATTTTTAGTGAAATCTTTTTGGCCATGAGGCTAGATCTACAAGTATAGACTTGTAGATTGTTTGGTAAAGTTTTGTGATTAATTTCATGCTTTAGTATTAAGTCTTCCGCTGTTTTTGATATTTTTCTATCTATTGTGACACTTTAATTGTAGCTTTTTAACAAGCTACATTAAAGTTTTGAGAATCCTAGCTACTCTCGTTCTTTCAATTGGTATTAGAGCCTCCTCTTGACGTCACTAAGAGTAGATTCTGGTTGTAGCCATGATGGATTCTCAATATGAGAATTTTGTTTGTCCTAATACTTTGAAAAAGAAAGGTTTATACAATGACTTTTGTTGCTTTAACTCTTCTGTCTCTGAAGATGGTGCAGAATCAGAATTAGAACTGATGGATGCATATAAGGAGTTGTACAATGATTGGGAAAAGAGAGTTTGTCAAGTTAAGTTACTTAAAAAGGTAAATGACTTGCTAAAGAAGGCTAATGAAGATCAAAAGGAGAACATTGCTAGACTGGAATGTTTGGTTAGCAAGAAAGATGTGGAGCTTGAAGAACTGAAAGAAGAACTGCTCAAAGCTAAGGAGACCGTGGAAAAATGGAATTCAAGGCAACACAAAATGGATGATATGCTGAATTCTGGTAAGTCAGGTATTGGTTTTGTACCAAAAAAAATTGTGAGAGAAGGAGAAAGCACATCTGAACCTAAACAGACTTCTCAGAATTTTCAAAACTCAAATTTCTTTGAAAAACCGAAATCAAGAAAGAAAAATTTTGTGTGTCATTTTTGTCATAAGCCTGGACATATACAACCTTTTTGTTTTCTGAAAAAGGCTATATATGAGGATGATGTTAGGCAGGCTTTCTTGAAAAAAAAATCAGATGCAACATCATATGAGACAGCCAATGCAACATCCAATGCAGCAACATTAGAAGTCACATTGGAAGTCTCATCCGAAGGCTCATCAGAAAAATCGTTTTCAAAACCACCAACCAAAGGTTTTTAAACAGATGTGGGTTCCTAAAGGTAGTAATGACAAAGGCAAGTCCAAATACTGTGAACCCGTTGATATATGTCTCGGTGCTAAGCGGTTCTATGAAGAATCTCCTCCAAAATCTTCGAGAACCAAAGATTCGAAACCATTGAACACTTGATCGCAGAACCTATTCTGAGTTTCACCAATGTGATTCACAATGTCACCCAATGTGTTTCAGAATGTTGCAACATTGGGAAACACATTGGACGTAAACTTGGCGATTTAGAAACAGTCCGAACTTTCGTAAGCAGTCCCTGAACATTCGAAATTCACCAATTTGAATGATTGCAGCCATGACATTCCCACCGCATCTAAAAACCATCCAATCTCAAGTGATAGGTAATATTCATGATGGCATATACACAAGGAGAAGAAGTAAGGTTGATTCTCAAAAATTTGCATGCTTATCAAAATATTTTTGAGAGAAGCCTTAAATCTTTTATGGATGCTCCAAATGATCAAAGATTATGTGCTACACATTGATGTATTAACCTTGTATTTTGATAACGCCTATGCATTTTGCTTAGAACAAAAATCCAGTTCATTATTCTCTAACAAATCACATTAATTTAAGACACCACTTTATTAGAGACTTGGTTAAATATGAAAATTGTTTGCATTGAACATGTTGGGACTGAAAATCATCTTGCTGATATATTTGCCAAGTGTCTTGTTTTTGAGAGATTTTTCAATATTTGGAAATATCTTGTGTTTTGTGTGTCATATGATTTTACACTTAGTTAATTATAAAAAAACAAAAAAAACAAAAAAAATCAAAATTAGGCATGATTGCATTTTGTCTTTAGAGGGCACTCTAGATCATTGTTTCACATGTATGTGCCTCTTGTGGTTGCTTGGGAATTTCATTCAAAATGTGATTTCATTGTTATGATTCTCTCTCTCTGAGTATGTCTTGAGTATGTTTGAAGTCCACAAAGGAAAGAGCTACCTTTTGAAATTTTTGGGATGCGGCAATCTGTCAAGGTACTATGGAACTTAGGTTCTCATGGGTTGATCTTGAGTAAATTGACTCCCCTTAATTGAAAAAGTGTGAAAGCTACCTAACGACAAAGAGCTACCTATGAACAAGGTTGTGACACCTTTCTTTTGGGACTATGAATCCTCGGATTTCATGGGTTGATCAAAAAGTTAAGCGGCTTCCCTTGATAAATAGTGTGAAAGGTTCCAAGTGGCATGTTTTTATAGCTTGAAATAAAGTAGAGCTATATTCCTAGGGAAATAAAGTACCTATGGATTTTTGTTGTGAAAATTTATGATCTTGGGAGAGAAATCTGGTTGAGAAAAACAAAAAAAAGGGCAAAATTGAAAATAAAATCACAATTTTGGCGAATGCATCTCTCATTGCAGCTACATTAGGAACTACATACTTTGATCTAGTCTTTATCACTTGTGTGTGATTGCATATTTTTTATTCTTTTGCCTAGCTTTTAGTTATCATGTTTTTAGGTATAAAATTTTAGGACATGCATTGTTGGCAATGATATCAGTTTGGTGAAATTTTGTCATAATATAAAATGTGCAAATCAATTTCCAAAAATCTCCATGTTGAAAAATATTTAGTGGTTGTCTAATTTTTGTGTGGAACTAAGAGGTTTTGAATTTGGATATGAGGTGCTCAGTTTTTGCTAGGGGTGTAATCAAATCATGGTGAACATTTCATTGTGTTTTTCAAAATCTTGGATTTTTGAAAGTTCCTAAAAGATTGTTTATCCCTCTTCCTTTTCCGGTCAAATAGGGGGAGAGAGATCAAGTGTTTATGGTGATGGTGATGAATCCTCCTATGATTTCTGACTTTATACCTTGTACAAATTCAGGGGGAGATGTGTTTTTCTAACCAATGCAGGTTAGATGGTTTGATTGGTGTGGTATAAACACTTGTCTTTTGATTTGACCAGAAAGGCTCAACAAAGGGGGAGATTGTAAGGGTAAAATAGGCATGACGTATTTTACTTTTGTTTCTCCTTTCTTGGTAAAATTCATATTTGACAAGTGTGACATTTTTGGAAACTAAATCTTTAATTAGATTTTTGGTTTTCTTGATCCTAAAGTCTAGGAGTCATTTTTGGTAACAAAATCTTTTATTATATTTAGTTTTGGTATTTTTTGGTAGCATAATCTTTTTGTAGATTTTAAGTGCACATATTTGGTAACTAAATCTTTGTATAAATCCTAGTCTAACCATGATTCTTGACCAATTTCATATTTGGTAATCAAATCCCATAAGTTTGGTAAGTTGTTGATATTTTCCTTAAATACTAATCCTTGTCCTTGTTGGAGTTGGATTCCTTTATGTGTGTAGGAGATCTTGACATTATATAAGGAGGAGCTTGGACACGGTTGGACACACGCCTTGGTACAGAATTCTGGGAGAGCAGATCACAAAGAGTGCAAAAAATTCAGATTTCCAGAATTCAGAATTTCAGATTCTGTGCAGATTTGAATGTGCTTCCGAATGTTGCAACATTGGAAGCGACATTGAAGTGCTGGAATTTTTTTTTGTCTTCCTATTTTGTTTAAAGGAAGCTGTTTTTGTTTCTTCCCATATTTTGTTTAACTCGTTTATGTGGTGTTTTTGTTCTCCAAGATTCATTATCTTGTGAGAATATTTTTTGTGATTTCACATAGTTTTTTTTTAAAAAAAACAATTCATCCTTTTTAGTGAAATCTTTTTGGCCATGAGGCTAGATCTACAAGTATAGACTTGTAAATTGTTTGGTAAAGTTTTGTGATTAATTTCATGCTTTAGTATTAAGTCTTCCGCTGTTTTTTGTTATTTTTCTGTCTATTGTGACACTTTAATTGTAGCTTTTTAACAAGATACATTAAAGTTTTGAGAATCCTAGTCTTTCAAATATGATTATATTTTAGAAGAATAAATTATCAAAAAATGAATTTTAAGCCGCTTTTGTAAAAAATAATTACACCAACGATGTACTTGAATTTTACTATATTATAAATATTGGTTTCCAATTTTAGTTTCATTTAAAGCCCTTCTGCATGTGACCATAATTAAAGTAGGAAGAAAAAAGTAAGAGTAAAGTGGTAAAAGTTTTTTTTTAAGGAAAGTTTAGAAAAAAAAAATTACTCTATCATACTATTTTGAGATATTTAATTTAAAAGAGTTCATTTTTAAAAATGATACTCCATTCATTCCGGGCAAAGTGTCAATCATAGTGTTTTGAGATATACCCTCACATTTGCTATTAGCCTATTGATTATGCTCAAACAATTTCGTATTTGTGACAAATTTTAATGTTAGTTATATATCATTTAATAATTAAAAAACATGGACTTTTTCAGTGGAACGGAGTGATTATCTAACAATCTTCATGACATTTCCACGTCACTCACCAAATTTAATATTAATATATCGATTATGCTTAAGTATTATTATAATTATGACAAATTTTTATGTTAGTTTGAATTTGGTAGTGCGTTTTGGCCCAAAACGCGATACAAAACGCATCATCGAGTAGAACACATTTACGCAATTACCTTCGCTAACAAACAAATGACACGTAGAGAAATTTGTGCCTCCAGTTGCACAATTTCTCTCACTAAAAACACTAATTTTTTAACAAGTATTATTCTTTAAGTCTTGATATCTTATTATCCAAAACTCGATTTGCACAAATAAATATATCATTTTGATGTTCTCACCGAATAAAACACATTTGCACAATTACATTCGCCAACAAACAAATGACACGTAAAGAAATTCGTGCCTCAAGTTGTACAATTTCTTTTACTAAAAACACTGATTTTTCAACAATAGAAGAGATCTATCCCACATTGGTTAGAAATTGATGTTAGTTTTAAAAATACTATTATTAAGTACCAATAGAAGAAATATGTATCATACATTGGTTGGAAAGTGATGTTGATTTTCAAAATCATTTGATAAAAGACTTCTATCATTATTACCAATAGAGGATGTATATCTCGCATTGGTTAGAAAATGATGTTGAGTTTAAATTATTTTATATTTTTACCAATAAAAGAGATGTATAACACATTGTTTAAAAAGAAAATGTTAGATTTTAAAGTCTTTAGACTAAAGACTTTCACTTTTGCAAGAGATGTATCACATTGGTTACAAAATATTCTACTGTTATTACCAATTATAGAAGAGATATATACCACATTGGTTAGAAATTAATGTTTGTATTAGAAATACTATTATTAATTACTAATTGAAATGATGCATCATACATTAGTTAGAAATTAATGTTGGTTTTCAAAGTTTTTTGATAAAAGACTTCTACTATTATTCCAATAGAAGATGTATATCTCACATTGATTAATGATTTTTAATTATTTTAGATTATATAAAAGACTTACTATTATTAGCAATGGAAAATATATATCACACATTTGTTATAAATTGATATTGGTTTTAAATTACTATTATTACCATTAAAATAGATAAATCTTACATTGGTTAAAAAGTAATGTTGATTTTTAAAGTCTCCAAATAAAAAGGCTTTTACTTTTATCATTAATAAAAGAAAAGAAATTAGATGTATCCCATTATATAGAAAGAGATGTTGGTTTTAGATTATTTTAAGATAAAAAACTTCTACTACTATTACCAAATGATGAGATGTATTACACATTGGTTAGAGAGTGATGTAGGTATTAAAAGTCTTTTTATAAAAAAAATTAATACCAATAGAAAAATATGTATTTCATATTGGTTAAGAAAGTGATATTTAATAAATCTCGCAGGGTGCCGCCCCTGTTTCCTTTAAAAAAATGATATTTATTTAAAATGTTTTTAGATAATGTACATCGCATTGGTTACAAAGAGATCCACATTATTTAGAAACTTATATTGGTTATAAAATTTATAGGTAAAAGAATTTTAATATTATTATCAATACAAGAGATGTATCACAATGTTGGTTTCAAAATTATTTAGATAAAATACTACTACTATTATTATTTTTATGTTATAACCAATAGAAGAGATGTATCCCACATTGTTTAGAAATAGATGTTTATTTCAAAAGTTTTTATATAAAAGACTATGATTATTACTATAGAAGAATATATTTCACATTAGTTAGAAATTAATGTTGATTTTAAAAATAATATTATTACCAATAGAAAAGATGTATACCACATGGTTAGAAAGCGATGTTTGTTTTAAAAGTCTTTAGATAAAACTCTTAAACTTTTATTACAAATAGAAATAGAAAAGAAATATCTCACATTGTTAGAATATAAAAAAAATGTATCTTACATTGTTTAGAAAAAGATGTAAGTTTTAAAAGTCTTATAGTTAATTTTTTTACTCTTATTACCAATGAAAGATATGTATCTCACATTGTTTAAAAATAAATGTTGGTTTAAAAAGTCTTTAGATTAAAGACTTTTTGTTACAAATAGAATAGATGCATATATCTTACATTGATTACAAAGTATTCTACTATTATTATCAATAGAAGAGATGTATCATATATTAGTTATAAATTAATGTTGGCTATAAAAATACTATTATTACTAATAGAATATGTGTATCATACATTTGGTAGAGGGTAATGTTTGTTTTTAAAGTCTTTAGATATAAGACTTCTACCATTATTATCAATAAAATATATATATTTCACATTGGTTAGAAAGTGATGTTGGTTTTAATTTTAGATAAAAGACTTTTACTATTATTACTAATAGAAATTGAAGAGATATCATACATTTGTTAAAAAATGAAGTTGATTTTAAAAGTTTTTAGATAAAAGACTTTTACTTTTATCATCAATATAATAGAAGAGATATATCCCACATTATTTAGGAAGAGATGTTGGTTATAAAAATTTTAAAATAAAATACTTCCACTATTATTACCAAATGAGGATATGTATTACACAATGGTTAGAGAGTAATGCTGATTTTAAAAGTTAACAATTATTAGCAATAGAAAAGAAATATTTCACATTGGTTATAAAAGTAATATTGGTTTTAAAAGTTTTTAGATGATGTATTTCATATTGGTTATAAAGAAATGTATCTCTACATTATTTAGAAATGAGTATTGGTTATAAAAGTCATTAGATAAAGATATTTTGTTACCAATAGAAAATATATCCACATTGTTTAGAAATGGATGTTGGTAAAAAAGTTTTTATCTACTACTATTATTACTAATAGAAAATTATGTATATCACATGGTTAGAATGTGTGTTGGTTTTAAAAGTCTTTAGATAAAAGATTTAAACTTTCATTACCAAAAAATATAAAATAAGTATCTCACATTGTTTTAAATGAATTATTATTTTAAAAGTTTTTAACAAAATGACTTATAATATTATTATCAAGTTAGATGTTAATTTTAAAAGTCTTTAGATAAAAAATAATAATATTATTATTAATACAAAATATGTATCTCACGTTAGCTAGAAACTTATATTAATTTTAAAAGTATTTAGGAAAAATTGTTTAATATTAGTAACAATATAAAAATATTATATCATGGAAGAGATTAACAATCTAATTATAATGTCCAAAAATTATATTATTATTACAATATATATGTGTGTGTGTGTGTGTGTGTGTGTTTGTGTGTTTTTGTTTACATTGGGTAAAGGGCACATAGAATTTTTTTCCATAAAATGGGTGTATAAAATTCCATAAAGAGGTAATCTCAAACAAAAAGGGTCAAACTTGGATGCAAAATTGTTCACATACCTTTCTCCATTAATACGCCTTTACATCATCAGGCGATTCCACTATCGTTGCGCTTCCTCCATTAAAGTCTTTGATGTGCACATGTACCTAAACAATAGAATTTTTTTGAACATTCATCATTGGGTGGCCAAGAAAAGGCTATGGAGATGAGTATGAATGACACTCATTTTTGCATTTGTATGGAAGATACCGCTTCTCGATTTCATTGCATCTACAAGCCATATTGACACAAGTTGTATATCAATTTTTCGCATATAGATGAACATAGGATAAGCTTTTTACCAACGGTGCCATAAAGATGCACCATGGTGCTAGTAAACGGAGGTTTATCACATTTGCCTAAGCCGATGTGTTTATCAAATATTGTTTGTGTGTGGTGCAGATGATATCCCCATGTCCCTGAGGGGGTAAAATTAAAATGTTATAATGTTTTAGTTTCTTAATTTGTTTGCTAAGGTTCGCACCAATGAGGAGTTCGTGGTGACCATAAGGCCCGTCAACCTTGATAAGAGGGTGGAGATTTCGGTACCTAATAAGTTCGAAACCACTGATTTCCATTCTAAAAATGTGAGCGAGAAAGAGCGATGCCTAAGAGTTGAGATATATGCACGAGGAAGATTTCCCAATTTTATAACTATCGTGAAAATACTCAACGATAAGCTTTGTAGATTATATTGTATTACTATTCAAAATACTATTGGACTTCAGTGAAGATCTTCCCTTAACAACCTCAACATTGTTCGAATCTTTAGGAATAGCATCACGAAACATTGTAAATTGTCGGGACAAATGAGCGCAAATGATTGACTAAAGAAACAAAACCCTGAGAGCAGCGAAACAAGAGCAAAAAATTCTTATTCAAGAAAGTACTAATCAAGCACTATATAGGTTAGGTGATCGATGGGGAATAATGAAAATATAACCTTGGTACGAGGAATCAAAACATTCCTAGGAACAGGCAAGCTCATTGATGCCGCATACTCCTAAGCTGCTAAAAGCTTTGCCTGCATATATAAAGCGAGTACCCTCAACAAAAAGAGCCAACCAGAAAGGATGGGGAAAATCATTTAGCTATTCCAAACCTGACTGCAGTAGAAAAAAAATCCCAAATGCAAACATAAGAAAATTATAGCCTATTACAAATTTGATTAATAAGAAACAAACTACTTCCTGTAATGTATTCTCATCTTTGGACCAGCTTCTTTCCAAAAAGATGTATTCGGAAAACCACATTGACCAACCCATGACCTGCAAACATTCACCATATCTTTATTTCATCCTGGAAAACTATTTGAGTGCCTCTTATGTTTGTATCACACGTAAATGAATTCAGTAAAAGCTTCATGTATTTTCCTTCTGTTACGAAAAAATAAACCGTGTGATATTTTCCACCCTTTGCCGTGTCCTTTAATTTAGGACACATGTTGTTGTTATTTCCATTCTAGGTAATTGTTAGGAAGTTTGGTCCGTGCCTTCTTTAAGGACTCTAATATAGAAATCCCTAACTTCTAGGAATTAGAGGTTTATTTCCTTAAAAACTCTTTCCCAATCCTAATATTTCCTTGTTGAGTTGTTTTCTTGGTGGACAGGTTTTCTAAAAGCTCTATAAAAGAAAGGATTAGCCTTGGACGTTGGTTACCCAAGTAGAGAATTTTCATAGAGTGTTTTAGACGAAGAAGTGTTGTCACGGAACCAATGAGCCACCTAATGATACATCATCAGAAGACTCATCTTCGTTGTTCATTATTTTAGTCCACACTCTTTGTGTTCTTATGATTT
>JABEVN020003138.1:0-19277 GCA_013146195.2 Codonopsis lanceolata | reverse complement strand
GATCTGGGTCCATAGTCTTCATAGACATCTCTTTGTAACATTTTATCTTTAGAAATGTAGGGTGTTTAGATTAGTTATTTAAAAGGAGTAGTTAAGTCATAGGAAGTTGTATTGAAACTTGTAATCTTTAAATCCTCTTTGTATTCGAGTATATTTTGATCTAAATGAAAACTTGTTCAAGGCAACTTTACTTCATGTCTATGCCTTTGCTTGTACATCTTTTGATAGCATGAACTTTTGTGTTTGCCTATGGATTCTAACCTTCATATATCGGTATTTATTTCGGATCCACAAGCAGCAAGCACAACTCTACTCTTTAACTTGATAGTAAACCAATCCTTAACCAAGTATCTCTATTCCACAAAATGACAATTCGATGAGACAATCGGTGATCTATTCTTTAAATATTAGTCTTATAAATCGGTGTACCATTTGTTTTTCACAAGTGACTCGTATAGCACGAGAAGACTTTAAATGTTTTATCAAAACTTCTAGTACTTAAAAGACTAAGTTGATTTCTGGTTTAACGACAATCTTTGCTTTAACTGCTGTCATTACAACTAGATCAATTGGTTTCTTTAATTCTTAAAAAGAACCTTTCTTTGATTAAAAACTTCAATGATCACTGGTAGAAATCTCATCAGAAGAATTAATGTTGGAATATGGATTACCTTAGTTATGGGTTTCTTAGAAAGGAATGCTTACCTTGCAACTCCTTTCCAGGAATTGAAGATTTCACCTTAACCCATGATGTTCTGGTGAATCTTGATTCTCATCCAAAATTCAAGTCTCAGAATTCCAACAGCAAACTCCATAACTACTGCCGGAAGAATGATCCTCTAAGGAACTAGCAGCCTCTTCTGTTTCTTATCTACTGTTTCCCTGTTCAAGACAACCCTGCTCAAAATATTCTCTTGAGTCTTGAACAATTGACTTTCTTCCCCCAAAAAGTTAGTCATCACCCTTAGATGTTGACCTTGAAGCATAAGACATTCTCTTATAACTCTACCTTCAGTCAAACCTGATATAAGCTACTTGCTTCTTCGTGATACAAGTACTTTAACTAAGGTGACTGTTGCATCTATGTCGCTTCTAATGCTCTTCTCACCTACCGGGATTCTGTTGAGGAGGAGCATGGTCATTAGCTAATCTATGCCGATGAAGCCTATGGTTTATCCTTCCAGAAGCCAAGGCACTCCAAAAGGATAACCTTGCTGAAACCTTGCTTATTCAATTGGTATATGCAGATTTTCATATCTGTTGTATCATACTTTTTTAGCAACCCTCTACTCTTCTTAACTTCTAAAGTTACATTCTCCGTTAGCAGACTCCTTATCCTGCTGATCCTTCTTTATCAGCAGACTCTAAAACTCTGCTTTCAGCAGGCTCAAAAAAATTCTGTTGATCACCTTCAATCAGCAGACCCTCATCTATGCCGACTTTCCCGTTACTCTTATCAATTGAAAACGGCATATCTCTCTCTTTGCTGATCAATCTTCATCAGTTAATCTTAGTCTACTGATCTCCTATCGTTCAATATCAGTTTAAGTAGACTTCCATCATTCTTGAACACTATGCCTTCCAACGAATTGGTATCACTCGGTATCACAACAATTACATTGCTGACTTCTTGAGTGTGTTCATAACAACTGATAATCACGCATCTCAAAGATTTAGTATCAGCAGACACTTATTCCTGCTAGTCACTCTTAGGTTATCAGTTGAACCAGCAGACTCAAAACTCTGCTGGTTATCCTCGAACAACAGACATTCACTTCTGCTCTTCCTACTCTTGTATCAGCACCTATCACACTCTACTGAAACTAATCATCGAAATTGGTTCCAGACCTTATCTATGCTGATCAACCTTGTGTAACGATATCTTTGACATAAAACGTTTAGGAATATTGATAGCATTTCAAAAAAAAATTGTATTTCACAAATCTTTCCAAAAAAAAAAGTGATTTCAAAACATATTTTCTGTTCTAGAATGACTAGAAGACTCAGGAGATTGTTGAAGACTGTGTGGATGACTCAGAAAGCCCTGAATGTTTCTTCTGGTAAACAAAGAACAAAAAGTTCTCAACTGTTTTGAAATTATTTATGTTCCAAAATTCTATAGATTTAGGAGATTGCTGAGGATTGTGTAGATGATTCAGAATGCCCCGTAAATTATCTATTAGGACATTTGGAATTTTAAACCTATCCTATTCCCTAAACTTATTTTGTATAAAATTTGTTATATTTTGCTCATTGATATCAACACAACTCAATTTCAATACCCTCAGCCTTCAAATTCATTTTTTTGGTATTGAAATCCTCGATTTAAGTCACATAGTTGCCCAAATTCATACTCCCTAGAAGTGACTTAATATCGCAATCATGAATCGCCACCTTTTCAAGAAACACGTCCACTCAAAATCGAGCTTTGAAATGATTATTTCGTCGTTTCTCATTTCAATCATTTACTGCTCTACAGTGGATATTCAAACGACGGTTCTTGATAATCGTGTTCTTCCTGCACATTCTCAGAAAGTACTGAATATATAACTATGCTCATTGAAAATATTCTGATTTGTTATCTCTCTCAATCGTTATCCTTTGTTCTTCCTTCAACAATTGATACGATTGCTATCAGTGGTTTCTTTTCCTCCTCAGAAAAACTCCATGGCCGCATCTTCTTCCAGCAGCATCTCTAATCCTATTACTCCTCCTGAATCTTCCTTCGTCACCAAAGTAGGCCATCAATCCTACATTCTTGGTCGCACGATTCAAGGAGAACAATTTCTCCTCGACAATACTGTTGGAGCAAAGATTATAGATCTTTTCCACAGTTCTGGACTCATCTCCATCTTTTCATTTCGCGAAGAATTCTTTCAGACTCCCCCCGTTCCACATGTCTTATCTTTACCTTAGTCGTAGTAGGCTTTAGCACCTTTGATAAGTGGTGGCATCTCCCCTCGCTTTCAAGGAGCAAGACTGATTTCTTTCAATGGAGTTCAAGGAAGAATGGCAGTAGAAGAATCTTAGCAAAATAGACTATTTGGGGGAAGAGTAGATAGAAACTGAGTGAAGAAACTAATAAAGTTTAGGAATAATGGAATAGCCTTTCTATTGATTGAATCACCTATTTATAGGGAGAGTTACAATTAGGGTTACACTTGTAGTAGGGTACAAGAAACATATACAAGGAAGGTAACATAATAAAGAAAGAACTATACAAGGTAATTACCACTAATTACTAATTACAGATAAACAAGAATAATAAAATATATTATTCTCTAATATGCCCCTGCAAGATGGATGTCCGAGAGGAGGGACCAATCTTGTAGAGTAATTGATGAAACCGCTGGTGAGCAAGAGGCTTGGTCAAGGCATCGGCCAATTAATCAGCCGAGGAGACATGGAAAACGCGCATAAGACCATCCTGAACTTGTTGCCGAATGAAATGAAAGTTCAGGGCCACATGCTTCATGCGAATGAGAAAAACCAGGTTCGAGCAGAGACTCGTGACACCCACATTGTCACAGTAAATGACTGGTTGAGTCGAGGAGGTGAGACCGAGTTCGCCAAGAAGAGAGACAATCCATCTCGACCTCGGCAGTGGCGCCCAGCCCGACATTCGGACTTCAGTCAAGGAGCGGCGCAAGTGCGCTGTTTCTTGGAGCTCCAAGAGATTGGGTTGCTTCCAAGATAGACAATGTTGGCACTGGTCTCTCCTCTTAGACGTCCATCTTATGGACAGGTAGGTGGCCAAGCCAGAATCCCGGGCAAGCCCCATGTACTCACCCCCATTGTCTGACTAAAGAGTGACAATGGTTGTTTTCAAATAGTTTTCCACCAAGGCTTTAAACTTGGGAAAGATGGTGGCGACCTCAGATTTGAGTATGAGCGGTAAAAGCCAAATGTAATGGGTATCGTGATCAACAAAGATCACATAGTATTTGAATTCATCAATAGAGAGAAGGGGGGGAGGTCTAAACATTAGTATAAATAGTTTGAAGAGGGAGAGTAGACACAATAGTATTTTGATGAAAAGGAAGTTTATGACTTTTATTAGAAACATAATCATTACAATGAATATGATTGCAAGCAGTGTCTAATGCTAAAGCTAGGCTAGAAAGTATATGACTTTGGATGGGGCTAGACAGATGGCCACGGCGATGATGCCAATCTTGGTGGGAGACTTTGAAGCTGACACAAACAGAGGGGCGAGGAGAGGGAACTATGGTCGGCCATTCATACACTCCATCCTTAGACTGACCGGTCAGCAGTATTCTCCCTGTCAGTAGATCCTTTACATGAAAAGAAGATGGTATGAACTCAATAAACATGTTATTTGATATGCAAAATTGATATATGGATATGAGATTGTGTTTCATGCTAGAAACAAACAGGACATTTTGTAAAGTAAAGGTGTGTGCAGGGTGGGGAGGATAGAAGAACCAGTTTTAGAGATATGTAGTCATGTACCATCACCAATGACCATGTCATCTGTGCCCGGATAGTTGGAGTGAAGATGGAGCTTACCAAGATCGTTAGTAACATGGTGAGAAGCTCAACTGTCAAGAAGCCAGCCCGGAGTCCCGGTGTCCCGGTGTCCACTGTGGTCACAAGGTGTGCACGAGGGTGCCTCGTGTAGCTACTGGCCGAGTTGGAGCCAGCGGGCAGAGTTGTGGTGGCGACTAATTGAAAAGTGAGGCAACGAGCAACTGTGTGGCCTTGTTGACGATAGCCCTGACACTTACCAAGATAAAGTCGGTGTTGGCGGGGAGCAGAAGCCGAGGACTGCTGGGAGGGTTGCCGATGTTGAGCGAGAGCTGCCCGAGCATGCGAGCTATGGTTTCTCGAGACAGCAACACTGGCAGAGACAGGATGTAAGAAGGACGTGGGTGGTGATTGCTTCAGAAGTAGTTCTCGATTTATAAGTTTTTCATGGAGCTCATCAAACGATATGGGAGTGTCCTGACCTTCCACCACATCCACGATGTGGCGGTAGTCATCATCCAAACCACCAAGGATGGTCTTCATAAGATCCTCATGGTCAAGCGGTTTGCCCAGAGCCGCGAGTTCATCTGTCCGACTTTTGACAGACTGCATGTAGTCGGAGACCGACTGAGTGCCCTTGGATGCCCGCTTTAGGTAGTCTTTAATCTGTTTGATGTGGCCGCGAGTCGGGCGAGCATATGTGTGAGCCAGAGTTTCCCATGCTTTTCTAGTGATGGCGGCCTGCTGGATCATAAGAACCAGGGGAGCAGAGAGGAAACCAACAAGGGCCCCGAACAAGAGTTTGTCTTGCCAGATCCAGGGTTGGTAATGTGGGTTTGGAACAAGAACGTCCTTGGATGATTTAGCATCCTTGGCTAGGACGGTGGGAGGCGGGCATGGGTATGAGCCGTCTACAAATTTGTAGAGGTCATAGCCAATTAGGGTGGCCTCAACTTGGAGTTTCCAAACTATGTAGTTTGTGGAGGTGAGTTTGGTGATGTTGTGGTAAGAGATGTTAATGAGGTCGAAGGTTTGTGTAGGGTCAAGGGAGTTTTTAATGGTGAGGGAGTAATTTCCATTAGCCATGTTGGAGAGTGATATGGGCGGCGACTAGAGGAAGAAGATGTGTTTTAGGAGCAAAGCCCTGATACCATGAAGAAACTAATAAAATTTAGGAATAACGGTATAGCCTTTCTATTGATTGAATCACCTATTTATATGCATAGTTACAATTAGGGTTACACTTGGAGTAGGGTACAAGAAACTTATACAAAGAATGTAACATAATAAGGAAAGAACTATACAAGGCAATTACCACTAATAACTAATTACAAATAAACAAGAATAATAAAATATGTTATTCTCTAATACTGAGGTAGGTGATTTGGCATTTTAGAATAGATAACACAAATGGACTTATGTTGTTGGAATGAAAAAAAAAGGTATTGGAGCGGTTATAAATCTCAAAAAAGGGACTGGCCCGTAATTAATCCAATATACTTTGTTTATCTTGGTCACATTAATTGTTAAGAGGTAGGATTTCAAGCCGGTCCACTTTACACAATATTTAACCCAAAAAGTCCTCTATTTTTTAATTTAACCGTTATGGGATATTTTTATGGCCAAATGATGAGTATACCCTTAATGAAATTAAATCAAGCACGTGTTGCATCGCAATTTCAACTTGTGCATCGAAAATCTAATTTGTGCATTGGTTATCCAGTTTGTACATCGGAAATTCAATCAGTTATGCGTTGCATCGTAAATCCAAAATTGTGCATCATAATTATTCTACACAAGGGGGTCCAGTTGGTGCATCACAAATTCAAAAAATTGCATCAACATTTCCTTTTGTATTATAATTCCAAAATTGTGCATCACAAATCTAAAATTGTTCAACATAGATTTCTACATTAGAGGTCGGTCCACTTGGTGCATTGCAAATCCAAGAAATTGCATCACAAATAATTGTATAAAATAGCAATGCAACGAAGTTTAAAATAGACGCATTGCGGTTCCAAATCGATGTGAATTCCTGTTAACTGGGATAAGCCTAAAATTCGTAGAGCTTTTTCTCCCCTCTTCTCAACGAAGTAGGGAGGCGTCAAAGATAGTTTTTATATATTTTATATATTTAGATAGTTTTTAAAATTTCTCATTCTTCTACTTTGCTTCCATGAGGAATCTTCGCCGGTGGTATCACATCGTTGGTGTTAACATTCTGCCAGTTTTTGCCCGAACCAACAATGTGCTTGGTGGCACCAAAATCGATGATTCATAAATTTTCTTACTAAATTTGACTTGTGATGTCTTCGGATTAAGGCCTACTGTCCCTCTTCCATTGCCTTTGTTCTTGTAGCCTCGCCTCCAACCTGGTGGGTATCGACCATCCAATAATCTCAAAAGCCTTATCTTTACTGTGCCCTACCTTGCGACAAAGGTTGCCTCTGCAACTGAAAGGTTGTTGTCTCCATTTTCGGTCTCCTTGCTGCTGAAACTTGCCTCTACTGTTCATCTTGCACAACCAAGGAATATGCATTCTCAAGGTTAGGCGTCGGCTTGGTTCCCAAAATTTATGGTAAGGCCATCTCCAACAAGGAACCCAAATTTTGGTCAAATTTTACCATAAATTTTTTCCATTTCAGCACTAAACATTATTCCAACTCCAAACCACAATCCCAAATTTCACCCCAAATAGAATATTCCTTAGCATATTTTATTTTATTTCTTTTACTTTATTTATCAACATGTATATTAATTTGCTATTAACCTTTTAAATAATAATTATTAAGATTGCACAATTAATAATTTTAGTATATTTAATAGTTATATTTACGTCATTAATAATATTTAAAAATTAGTAATTTTTAAAACTAAATTGAAGAAATATAATTTTATAAACATATAAGTACTTGAAAATACCATAAAAAAATTACAATCAATACAAAATATATCAATCCCTTTTAATATGTATGCATTTTTTAGTTTAAATGTGAAATTGGTATTCTATAAGTAGTATAATAATAATTTATTTATTTATTTGTAAACGAAATCTACAAATAATAGAAAAAAATGTTATAAAATTATTTAATTAATAATGTTCATTAATTTAAAATACTTAATATTATTATTATTTATTTATATTATCTAATATTAGGTATTTATTAATTTTTAATACATTTAAATAAAAAAATATTATATTATATATAATTTTAACAATTATATAATTATTAAAAATCATTTAATGGCATGGGACCCACCAATACCAAATTTGGGGTTATGCTACAGTGGAACCCCAAATTTGGGGTAACACTGTAGCAAACCCCAAATTTAGGATTGGGGTTGGGGATTGGTTGGAGGGGAAAATGGGTGACCAAACCCCCAAATCAACGATTTGGGGAAACCATAGGAGATGGTCTAAGTTTTCAATTCAACTGCGGAGACAGAGGATGATGCTTTAGTGCAGCTGGGTACTCGAGGGCATTTTAGGAAGAAATTAACTAAAGTAGACTTTTAGACGTTTAAAAAAATAGGGGACTAAAGAAGTTGAAAATCTTGAAAAGTGGACCGGTTTGCAATTAATCCTTGTTAAAATCGATAATTACTCCATTTGTTCCAAAATAATTACTACATTGGGTACTACCCGCACCATTTTTAGATATGTCAGTCTCGATCATTTTCCAAGTGTTCTGATTTCTCACATACAAGGAAGGCTGGAATGCATTTAAAGGGGAAGGAGAGGATTCATCTGGATTAGACGCCAAGGTTGAGGCCTTCAACCTCCCGTTGTCCATCTTCGTCTGTTCCTCGAACATCGATTGAAGGTATTTCCCTTGTTCTTGTATCTGCAACTCTTCAAATTTCTTTGAACCTTCCGTTGCTATAATTTTACCATTGTATTTCATAATCTAATTTTACCATTGTTATTTGATGGAACGTTTTGGTTCGCGATGTAACTATTTTGGAATTGCAATGCATTAATTTGGTTATATAATGCATCGTTTTGGTTTGCGATGCAACTATTTTAGAATTGTGATGCATCAATTTAGTATTAGAATACAAAAGTAAATCCCGATGCACAAATTGGTTTTTCCGATGCAAAAAGTTTCCATGCACAATTTAGATTACCGAAGCCAAAATTGGAATTGCGATGCAACGACTTTGAATTGTGATACATCGCATGCCTGGTTGAATTTTATTAAAGGTATATTCATCATTTCGCCCCCAAAAATGCCATTTGGCGGTTAAAAACATATATAGACTATTGTACCGGTTGAAAATATTATAAAAGGGATTGGCCCAGCTATCACCCAAATTTATAATACATTCAATTTTTTTTTAAATATGTATCAGATCAAACAAAACAATAATATGAATGAGAGACTTTTTTTTATACAAAAAAGTATCTCCAAAGGTTGTTCCCGTTGTTAGCGATCATTGGAAGTTGTTCTTTGAGTTTTTTTCCCTTTCGGTTTTGTTTTATTTTTGTTCTTTTTATAATGGAGTGTAAATGTGTTGTGGGGTCCATAAATAATGGATGCAGTGTTAGGGCTCGTTTGGTGCAGCGTTTTTAAAACGCAGCGTTTTCAAAACGGAGTTTTATATTTGTAAACACGTTTGGAAAATTATTTCAAAACGCTATTTTTCATAAACAGACTAGTTGAAAATGTAGCATATTTTTAAAACGCTACAAATTGGAGCGTTTTAAAACGCTCCACGTTTTTAAAACGCTGCGTTTTAAAACGCTGCGTTTTAAAACGCTGCATTGAAACATTTTTAAAGAGAAAACAATGTGTTTTTTACCAGCGTTTTGACCAAAACGCTCCACCAAACAAACACTTATTTGAATAAGAATGTGTTACCAAAATGGATAATGTAGCAGTGGGACCCCTAACAAATGGATTTTAAGAACATTTCCAACGAAGATTCTCTTAGAGCAGGAACAATGATGGATCAAAGGGGAGCAAAGTGCTAAGTCTCTAAAATAAATGGGGGCCAATGGGTATCATTGAATAGTTTAACAACAATCTTCGATTTGTATCATGTTATGCTAAGAGAGCAAGGGGCAGCATATTGGCCAAAAGTTGTACTTTTCCAATTTTTCATCATTTTTTTTGAAAAAATTCAGAATTTTATTTAAATATAGAAAGTTGGCTTGCTTCATTTTAACATTAAATTAATTTTATATAATTACATAAATAAAATCATTTATTAATATAAGGTTATTGCAGTTTGTGTCATCCATAGATTCGAACGAGATTCATGTGATGGAGTTCGGTGCTATGAGTATAAGTTTGTTCTTGAATTCCACAAGCCCTCAGCCCAAATGTTCTTGAAAGTCTATTGTGATTTCTCTTCCATACACCAGTCTTTCATGTTGTCGTAATCATATGCAACTCTTCTAGATCAGAAGAAGAAAAAGAAACACGAAACGGTTAATCAATTTGTATATACATTCCAATTACCTTTTAAACAGGTCCAAACCTACTTGTCCAAGCTTATTTTCATTTGAAACGTCATTTGAGAGATTATACTTTTGTAAAGAAGAAAAAGAGATGGTAAAGACATTTAGACAAAGACTTTGAGGTCTGTAATTCTAATCTCTTTATCAATAAGTGGTCACACTTACTTATTAAAAAATAATAAGAGAAGTACTGCATATAAATTGACGGAGATCTCATCCAACTAAGTGCTTGTTTGGTGTAGCGTTTTGGTCAAAACGTTGGTAAAAAACGCTACATTTTCTCTTTAAAAGTGTTTCGATGCAGTGTTTTAAAACGCAGAGTTTTTAAAATGTGGAGCGTTTTAAAAATATGTTACATTTATAATTACTCTGTTTATGAAAAATAACCATTTGATATAGTTTTCCAAACGTGTTTACAAAAATAAAATTACGTTTTGAAAAAGCTGTATTTTCAAAATGTTGCACCAAACGAAGCCTAAGTACAAGACCGTTCAGGTTTTGGGCTGTGTGCTAGGGAGATGGCATACTAATCTATATATATATAAAGCCTAGGTGGTTTAAAAATAGTAATTTCCCGCCAAAATTTGCATCCCTAAAATAGTAGCCCCTATTTATAACAAACATTTAATGAATCCTATAATTAAATAATGCACATTTAAATACCTATAACTTCTTGAAACTAGAGCCTAGGAACTAGAACCATTGCATTCATTGCTTTGTTATCCAAACACAACCTTTTATGCATACAACCGTTAGTTTTCCATTGTTGCCAAATAAACTTCAGAAAAATCATGGATGACTTTGCGCAAGAAATTTTACTGAAAGGGATCACAAATACTCACAATTATATAATTTTATTTATGATTTTTTTGTCTACTTAACCAGATTAAAAATTATTAAAACAAATACTTTCAATGACATCACAAAAACTCACAATTCATTATAACTACATGAAATATATGAATATATTTTTTTATTTCATTGGACCAAAATTCGTAAAATAAATATTATGAACAAAATTATAAATACTCATTATTGATATTAAATATATGACTGACCAACAAAAATATATAAATTTGAAATTTCGTTGTCCATTTCATCATATTCAAAATTTAAAAATCATCAAAAGTTCATCTAAAACACGAATGTACATGATTAATTATAAATAACTGACAGATCTTAAAAAATATATCGATTTAATATAAATAAAATTTTAAAAATACTTCAAGTAACAAGAACTATATAGTGGTAAATAACAAAACGAAACAAACAATATTGCAGCATAATTTCCTCTAACAAAGAGGAAATGTTTCGGAAGTGCAAAGTTACCTCTCTTTAAAAAAAATGAACCGACAATTTAATCATGAACAAATTGATTTGTCGTTGTGTTCGAAAAGTAATCAGATTTACATCAAATTGTAGAGTGCCCAAGTAATCTCAGTTGAAAAGTAACCTTGATAATCCCCTTTTATAGAGTTTTATATTTTCGAGGATAGAGAATGGGGAGAGGGATAATGAGTAAAGGGAGTGAAGATGAAAAACTAAAATGAGACATGGTTCCATAAGTTGGGTTAATAGTTTGTTTTTTCTTCGGTGAGAGCAAGGTTCTTTGGAATAAATATCATGACAAGAGGTATGAAACTCAAGACAAGAGTTTTTAATATATATATATATATATATATATATATATATATATATATATATTAAAAACTCTAAAACGATGTCGTTTTAATATCCGTGAGTAGGGCGAAGTAACAAAACCAAGAGATTAAATTTTTCTTTTTAATTGTTATTGATTATTGATATTGAAATAAGTCATACACAGGCTTAAATCACTACAAATAAAATTATTTGAGTCAATTTTCAATCGATCATCGTCAATTAAATTTGTTTAGAGTAAGTTTTGTCATTCAATTAATATGTGTCGGGTTATGAACACATCTGACTCATTTATATTTTTTTGTCTTTTAAGGGTTTGAAAAGAATATGGTGAAAATTGGGTCGGTCTATTTTGACAGATATTCAACCGATGTCCACTATGCTTTTTTAATCGGAAAAAAATATTTTTGATATGAAAGGACGCGTATACCTTTAATGAATCGGACATGCTTGCGATAAGTATCAGTTCATACATTGCCATGCATGATTCAAAATTGTATAATTGGCATTATCATTCCATAGTAGCGCATCACGATTTTAAATCGATGTCTTACGTTCAAACTGGTCTATTTTCAATTCATAGCGATGTATTACAACTCTAAATTAATGCATCGTAAATCCAAATCGACGTATCGCTACTGAAAATCCATACACTTTGATACACATTTTTGTATTTTCATTTTAATTATTTATTTAATTTTCATAAATTGCAGTTATTTGAATTTATTTATTTTATTATTATTAATCAAATGACACATATTTCTTTATTTTCATATTAATTTTTAATCAAATGAATCAAATAATATTTTTCTATTCATTGAAATAATCTCTTTTTTTAGTTTTGTTTTTTGTCTTCATTTTACTTGATTATAATTTAACTGAGTATAATTTGATTGAAAAATATATATATCAATGCGTTTAACGCATGGGTATAAAACTAGTTAGTAATTAATCCATTCCTTCTCTGACATTTTGCTAATAATTTAATTTGGAAAGGCGCCATTTTTGTAAATTAATGAAAGGGATGGAGGCAAACGGAATCTTGACAGGGTGGAACACTCGCCACGACGCCACCTTGTGTCATTTTCATTTTTCTTACAAATAGTCTCTCTTTCCCGATAAAGAGTTTACTATTCTATTTTAGTATATTTTATTTAAAAAGTTCATTTTTAAAAAATTAAATCAAAAAAGTATTATTTTATTACTAATAAATATTAAAAGTGTTATTTTCTTAAAAAGTTTGATTTTCAAACGGGAACTCTTGCCTAGAACGGAGGGAGTAGTTCACTATACTATTTTGATATGTTCCTCTTTAAAAATTTATTTTTTAAAATCATGTCTATAATCGTCTTAATTTTCAACATTACCATCCATATTTGATATTACTAGCATATTGATTATACTTAAACATTATATTGATTATACTTAAACATTATTATAATTATGACCAACTTCAATAATAATTATATATCTCTTAAAAACTTTATTTTTCAAACATGAACTCTATGAATGGAAGGAGAGAAATATTTCATGTAGTCATTTGTCTCATTTTCCCCACTAGGCACTACATTCATTAAAAAAAACTAACGAGAGTTGGTCATGTGCATGTTATGTAAGAGTTATTTTGGTGCCGGTACGCAATAGGAATTGGTGCATTTTTCTTGAAATCTTTAATGTGATTTTAGAAATAAGTTAAAATAAAGGAGAATTTGCGGGTCGGTCACATTTCATAACGTTTTAACCGCTTAGATCTCTTATGTTTTTTTTTTAACTTGAAGGAGGTACTTTTGGTGACGAGAAAACATTTTTGCCATTAATAAACAAGACACGCTATGTATCACTTACCTAACATATCACGATGCATCTATTCGTTCATCGCGATGCAACGGATTTTAATTCCGATGTATCGATTTGGAATCGTTATGCATCGCAATGTGGTAACTAATGAGATATTTATGGAAATCATAATCGAATTCAATTTAAATACGATGTTTACGGAAATCAATCTATTTGATCCCTATCTTAATTGAAATATAAGCACAATAAGAAAACTTTGACTAAATATTTATAGAAATCAATCAATCAATGTATTAGATACATATCTTAATTAAAATATCAAGCAAAATCAGGAAACGTTGATTACATATTTACGGAAATCAATCAATTAATCTATATTCAATCTATTTGATTCTTACCTTAATTACAATAACAAGTAAAATAAAGAAACGTTGACTACATATTTACAGAAATCAATCAACTAATCTATTAATGATTCATACTTTAGTTACAATATCAACAAAATATGGAAACTTTGAATACAAATATACAATGAACTTAGTTAGTTTTCTGCATCGTGATGCATGATTTTGTATCTGTATGCATGATTTTGTGCATTGTGGTGTATAACTTTATGCCTCGCGATGCATAATTTTGTTTTATTGATTGACTCATGCGTGTGTTTTCTATTCATTACTAGTAAAGTTCACGTGCGTTGCACGTGGTGTTAATGATTTTTAAAAAATGATTTGCTAATTTCTTCATTTTTCTGTTTACTTTTAATTATTTGATTTTTTTGTATTTTAATCATTACAATTTTTTAAACTTATAAATTGTGTTGTTGTGCTTTTAGCTTTTTTGGATACTTTGTTTTCCGGTCATTTATAATATATACTTTTAGTCATTGTATAGCAACTTATCCTACAAATTTGTTTTTTTGTTGTTGGTTATTTTCATTTTCTTTTCTTATTACCAAACATGAATTCATTCACTTTTATGAGTGTGTGAATTGAAAATAATTCAAACTTACTATCTTAGATAAACACATTGCTGTTGGAGACTTTGTTTATGTCGTTTCTGAAATTTATGACTCCCTATAGAAAATAATATATTATGTTAGAAAAATCAAACTTTCAACCCCAAAGTAAATATACTTATACTAAAAATACTAAATTCCCTCAAAGTATATATAAAGTCTCACTTTACCACCCAACCTAAGTTTTGTAACATTTTCATATCTCATTTTATAATTCTTTTATAGTTTTCCCCTAGCCACGACGAATGTTACCAATCTGATGTTAATCTGCATATATTATTTCACATGTAGGGCATTTTAGTCATTTTTTGCAATACTTTCTCTATTTTTATTACCCAAAAAGAAACTTCCTTTTCTTCTTCTCCGGCAACGCTTTCTCTGCATCTTCTCCGGCAATGACCTCGTATGTAAATTTGAAGTGAGATAAAACTCAAAAGTGTATTAATGTTTTATTCAAATTATTATATAGAAAAATAAATAAAAATAGAGCGGAATCATATCAAATATATTGAACTCAAGATCAGATAATCACACTTAGGTGTCAAGGCCGCCACGAATAAGAACCCACCAAAAAATGAAAGACGTACAACATAACACACAAGCATACACCAAGAATTTTCCCTTTTCTCCCTCATACAACATAATACACAAGCATACACCAAGAATTTCAAATCTCATATTTGAATCCATTACATATGTATACGACAATGATGAGACAAACCATAGTTCAATCCGTTTTCATCGTTCATACCTTCAACTCCAACAAATTTCTCATCGATACCGTTAATATTGTTTATGGTTTGATTGGAGCAAATTTTCGATTTTAAACATTATTCGTCACACCATGTTTATCACTACGATTACCAGACTTGACATCTTATCGCCAAATTTGACATGAAATATGGAAATGCTAAAAAATTATATTGTGGGCCAAAGTGGATTTGGTGAATACTTTAGGGGGAAATTTGTATTTTGGACTAATTTCGATGGAGCCAAAATATGATTAGCTCCCAAAATTATGTTGGAAAGCTAGTGTTTTTAAGTAAAGTAAATTGGGGCTTTGAGGCACTAATTTATTTGTGAGTCATTTATGTAATGACTATGATAATTGTGGAATTATGTTCTTCTCCATGAGTACATAAGAATACTATATTTATTTGTTCAATTCGGATATCGAATGAATAAGTTATAGAGGTTTAAAGTAGGACATTTGAAATGTTGGAAGTGGGTTATCCCACATTGGGAAAATGTGAAAAGCTTGAAGGGTTTATATACAAAGGCTCCCTTGATGTTGGGTAAGCTTGTATATAAAGGAATATCCCTCCACGCAGCAGCAGAGAGTACTACTTCTTTGCACATTTTCTTTTGAATTTTAAATTCAAGTTTTGTAACTCCATTAAAAAAGAGAATAATTCTGTTTTAATGGGCAGGAGTTAATTACGTGTAATAATAAGCTTTAATTGAGTGGTTAATGGGCATTATCAAAAGCGGTTTTAGTAATTAAAAGCGCGTTGATTCAGGCCTATATAAAGGAACCATTTTCCACATAGAGAACACGCGAGAAAACACGAAAATTCCACTTTCTCGATACACTTGCATTAGCATGCATCTTGATCATTGTCTTTCTTGGCCTCTTGATTGGTGGTAGTCTCGAGACTTTATTTTGGACCTTGATTGCAAAAGCAATCGGTACACAGTTGTATCTGAGGAGACGTTAGGTCTAAGTTAAAAACTCCAGGCACTTACGAGTGGGGCGAATAACGTTCAAAGCGTATTGTGGCAGCCTCGGGGCGATTTCCTTCTACTGCAGACTTGAGTCTTCAGTAGACACGATACTTAGGTAGACACGCAATACTTCACTTAGGTAGACATCGGTTCTTCGGCTGGTAGACCTTGGGTGTTTCACCCAACCTTCGAGAAGACCTTCACGCAGCGGAACTTCAATTCAAGATCACCGAGAAGACGATTGAAGTCAACCAATTGCACTGCCGGTTTTTTGTTTTCGTTATTCAATACTATTTACAATATATTACATGGGATGTATAGGGTTCTACCCAACAATCTTGAAAGCGTTTATCTTTCTTTAGTTTATTGTTATTTAAGATAACAATAATCTCTTATAGAGAACTCTATAATCTTACAGATTATTGTAAGTATTTCGATATGACTAACTTGAGAACAATACCTTAGCTCTACTAAGGCTGGGCCGGAAAGGCGTTGGTGGAGACACTTCAAACTCGAACCCTCCAATGGCCAATGCTCAAGTGGTGATTGTTCACATCTGCGGTGAACCATAGTGAGAAACCGGAGAAATTCAAGGGTTGAATTTCAAGCGGCGGAAATCTTTGTTTTACTTGACCACGCTTCATTTGGCAAGGTTTTGAAAGAAGATCCGCCAAATGTTGGTGAATCTTGATTTCAAGCCGTTAGTGCTTTGGATGCATGGAATCAAGGTGATTTCCTTTGCAAGAACTATGTCTTGAGCAGGTTGGAAGACTCGTTATGCGAAGTTTATCGTTTTAAGAAAGCGGCAAAGGAACTATGGAACTCTCTTGACCACAAGTACACCTCAGGGATCTTTGGGCCAAGAAGTTCATAGTTGGTAGATTCTGGATTACAAAATGACGGATGCTAAATCTGTGTATAGTCAAGTCATGAGGCTGCAAGTGCTTTACTGCGAAATGAGGCAGAGGGGATGGAAATTAGTGAAACCTTCAAGGTGGCTGCAATTATTGAAAAATTGCCTCATTGGAAGGATTTCAAGAGTTACCCTAAAGCATAAGCGAAAGGAGATAGTGTTGAACGACTTGTTGTTCGTCTTCGCATAGAAGAGACAACGAGAGGCAATGATAAGAAAAGCGGTCACTTCTATGGTACGCTAAAGCCAATGTTGTGGAGCATGGTCAAGCTCAAAGGCAAAGGAAAGTTTGCTAAATTTGGAAAGGGACAAACCTAGGTCCCAAGGTGGAGTTTCTAAGAAGAAGTTTCATGGAAGCTGCTATATTTGTGGAGGCATGGGTCACAAGTCCACGGTTTGCAAGAAACCAAAGAGAGGCGTGAAGCCAATCTTGTGGATGGCATTGCTCAAGATGTGTCGGATATCAACCTTCTTTGCGGTGATCTCGAAGTCAACTTGGTGGAGTTCAAACCCAAATCGGTGGTGGATTGACACAGATGGTGCCACTAGGCACGTCTGCTCCAACAAGGAGATGTTGAGGTACCTTTGAAGGCTGCCGGAGATGGAGAAAAGATCTACATGGGAAGTGCGCCACCTCGATATCAAGGTCAAGGGAAAGTGGTCTTGAAGATGACACGGGAAGGAATTGACTCTCAACAACGTGCTCTATGTGCACGAGATTCGGAAGAATTTAGTGTCGGATCTTTGCTTGTGAAGCATGGCTTCCGTGTTGTTTTGAGTCGATGTTGTAACTTTGACTAAAAGTGGAATGTTTGTAGGCAAAGGGTATGTTAATGATGGGTTGTTTAAGCTATATCGTAATGGTTGTCAAGCTAAGGCAGATAATAATAAGAACAAATCTTACGTTTACTTGCTTGAGTCTTCAATTTATGGCATGGTAGACTAGGACATGTTAATTATGGTACTTTCGTAGACTAATTAACATGGATTGCATACAAAATTCAAATTGATAAAAATCACAAGTGTGAAACTTGTGTAGAAGCAAAGTTAACAGAGAACGTCCTTCCATTCTATTGAAAGAAATAGTGAACCACTTGAATTAATTCACACGCATGTGTGTGATTTTAAATCAACACAATCACGTGGTGGGAACAAGTACTTCATAACTTTTGTTGATGATAGCACAAGATTTTGTTATGTGTATCTTCTTAAAAGTAAAGATGAAGCAATAGAAGTTTATTCTCTACAAAGCTGAAGTTGAGAATCAACAACAAGAAGATTAAGATGTTAAGAAGTGATCGTGGAGGTGAATATGAATCACCATTCGCTGAATTTTGCGCTAAGCATGGAATAATTCACGAAACAACAGCACCTTATGCACCTCAACAGAATGGCATTGCAGAACGCAAAAATCGAACTCTTAAAGAGATGATGAATGCCATGTTGTTAAGTTCTGGATTACCACAGAACATGTGGGGAGAAGCTGTTTTGTCAGCTAATTACCTTTTAAATAAGATACCCCGCAAGAAGCTTGACAAAAGCCCTTACGAGATGTGGCATGGAAGAGTTCCATCCTACAAATACTTGCGAGTGTGGGGGTGTCTTGCAAGGTTGCTTTGTTCCTTTACCTAAAAGGTGAAAGTAGGACCAAAAACTGTTGATTGCATATTCATTGGTTATGCACATAATAGCCGTGCTTATCGTTTTCTTGTGCAGAGTCTAAGATAGAAGACATACAAAGAATACAATAATAGAATCTCGAAATGTTTCTTTCTTCGAAGAATGTATTTCCTTGTAAGAGACATGAGTCTAACTCATCTAAACGGGTACATGCTTCGGAAGAAGATGAACATGAAGAGAATGAGCAAGAAGAGGTGGAACCTCGTCGTAGCAAAAGAAGTAGGGTAGAAAAATCTTTTGGTCCAGATTTTCTTACCTACATGCTAGAAAGTGAACCTCAAAGCTACAAAGAGGCCGTGAGTTCCTCCGAGGGACCTCAATGGAAAGAAGCCATTAAAAGTGAGATTGATTCCATTCTTCAAAATCACACTTGGGAACTAGTGGACCTTCCTCAAGGAAGCAAACCATTAGGGTATAAGTGGATTTTCAAGAAGAAAATGAAAGTAGATGGAACAATTGATAAGTATAAGGCCAGACTTGTAATTAAAGGTTGCAGACAACGTGAAGGCCTTGATTACTTTGATACTTATTCTCTT
>JABEVN020003137.1:0-19274 GCA_013146195.2 Codonopsis lanceolata | reverse complement strand
AGGCGAATGGCGAAGGCACGGCGAGCAAGATATGTTGTACTTGTATGTGTTAGTAGTTCTTTGTAAAATTTCATAGAATTCTAAGGTCGGAGATACACATCGGTTCATCAACACCATTGCGTTTGTGAAACTATTGGTAGGAAATCGAGAGAGTAACTTTGAAGTTGATATGACCAAACTTGATGAAAATTATAGTTTACGAATATGCAAATTTCGTAAAGTTTGGAGTTGCGTGGACTATTTGGTGAATTTAATGGTAACGTAGCATAGTAGATAATTACAATACTTAGAGTTTTATGGACTTGGTTGGTTTAAAAATGTTATATTAAAGTGTATGTTGAGTCTATTTGAGAAAGGAATTGTTCCTACTGAGAGTTATTCTATGTAATTCCCTACATCCCTCGGGGTTGTTTTTTAAGTTGTTTGCTAATGAATTGTATTGATGAGATGTTATCGGTGATCTTGTGTTTGTTGGAACTTGATAGTTTAATATATTGGAAGTGTTGTGGGATTCGGTGTGTGATTTCTTATTTAAAATTTACGCTTATATGCATAACACTCATAAGTATATAAGAACTAGAGGTGGCATTTTTTCGCGTGTCCATTTGTCCGTCTGACCGCCCAAAAATAATGGAGTACGGGCACCTAAATTTTAAGTTGGCATAAATGGGGATGCCCATTTGAGCCATTAATTATGATGTGCTAAATGGGGCCCACTTGGGCACTCACGCTAAAACTCATTCTCTTACTCTTCCAATTTCGCTTCGATTTTTGCACTTTTCGGTCTCTCTATTCGCCTTTCCGACATTTAACTGCATCCACCATTCTCTCCATTTCTTTCCTCCATGTTTCTCCATCATCGAAAATAATGCATTGAAAAGTCAACTTGAGTTATTTTGGGTTTCTTTTTAAGTTTTCAATTTATTATATAAATTGGGAAACCCGTTTTATAGTGGAGCATGAATGAAACTGTCTTTGGTTCAAATCTTGTTGATTCAATAGTAGAGCACCATCCGGGCCATTTTGGTTTGCTCTGTGTTCAAATTTTCAGCAATATAATTTCATTTGATAAAAATTAATTCAACAAATGAAGTGAATTCATTATGACAAATCGAGAGGGTATTTGAAATCCAAGAGATGCATTCATTGAACTTGTTCCTCTTATTAAGATGTCATACTAGCTAAACACGCTAAATTAAAACACGATTTATTAAGATTTACCAATTAACATTTTTAGGTCGAAACGGATAACCCGTTTCAACCCCCAAAAAATAACGGGCCAAGTCAGACAACCTGTTACCCCACTCTGACCCGATAGTTTTTACTCTATGAATGTATGGATTTTTCAGGGAAAATTCATATTAAGACAGGTCAACCCGTTTTAACCCGATCCATTTTAACTTGACCCATTTAAGCCCATTGGGTTCTGACTCATTACTCGACCCATACTTGACCCAACTCACACAATTGACAGGACTAACTTGTATCTTCATTTCAAATATCAAACATGCGATGATAACTTAGATTGTGACCTCACATGCCAAATTACAAAATATCAATGAATTACCATTTAAGTTTGAATGAAAAACTCAAACCACAAAATAGGAGATTGAATTGGGGGTTACAACAACAATAATATGGAATCGGCATAAGAAAGGAGTAAAAATACAAAAATACTTTATTTTTCCTCTTTTTTTTTGGTGAAAATAATGTTTTTTTTTAATTTTGAGTATTTTTTTTGTTAAGCAAAATGAATGTTTTGTAATTATGGTATTTATTTGATAATTTTGTGTTAATGGGTAAATGGACGCCCATCCCCATTTATTGTCCGCCCATATATATCCATGTTATTAAATAGACACTTACTCGCCGCCCATTTACTGAAACTGCCCGACCGTTTGCCACCTCGATAAGAACCTTGAGTTTTATACTCATCATTTCATTATTGTGTTCTTTAGAATGCAGCTTGCAAGATATTCGGTGTGCACCGAGCAAAGACTAATAAATTAGTGACTTGGGAAAAGTTGTTGATTTAGGCCAAAATACGAAAAACACCGTGAAGTTTCCACCCAATCCCAAAACGGTACCCAACCTAAGGTTTGTGTCATAATCATACCTGACATTGTAAATTGTCTCATTTTGCACCTTAGTCCTAACGGGCGTTAGAAAACTAACGAGAAAGATTCTTTAGTACCGAGGCAGACCTCGAATCTTTCCGTTAGCGAGCATAACAATTCCATAAACCCAATTCCTTCGTGCATAAATTAAATTCATCAAACCCAAGTTACGTGCATAAATTAAATTCATCAAACCCAATTGTCTCATTTTATGCTAAAGAGATAAAATGGATGAGGCCTGAATTGTGAGTGTTTTGGAAGTATATATTAATTAATAGCTTGACAACGAGATATCTTGGTTATGCATATGCAACTGTCTTTATGTATTGCTTTGTGACTTTGAGTCCTTACCCTTGGGAAATTCATCAAATGGACATGATTCTATAACGAGCAGGTGGTCTGAGCCCCAACATCCAAATCTTTCAAGGAACAAGATAGAATTGATGGAATTCCAGCCTCTAGTGAAATGAGAAACAATTATGAGCTTGCAAATATTGGCATGAAGCTCTGCTAACATAGAGATTGTGTCCTCCTTGTCAGGGAGGTTAAGATTTCTCTTAGCTCTAACTGCTCTTGCGGATTTGACTTTCACGTGCCTAGTCGAGGTGTAGTTGAAAACAGGAGGATAAATGTCGAGATCATATAAAATCCACGGATCCAAACTTTTACGTAAAGAATTTACTAAAAGATATGTGTGAGTGCTTCTTGGAACTTCGGATCTAACTCCACTTGAAAAACCAATTAGATGTTATTACGACCTATTGATTTGTTGAAAAAATGTTGTGCCGGATGTTGTTGGTACCAAGGACTTGCCATCCGGTGCTCTGAATGGATCTCTTGGTACTCAATCGATGATACAGTTAATAAGGGTGAGTAGCAATCTAAATTACCCCTCATGTGAGATGCACATGAATTAAAGAAAAAAAAATAAGGAAAAGAACTAAATTACCCTTGCATATGAGATGCACATGCTAACTTTCTATTAGTTTTCTAACACACGTTAGGACCGGGTGCAAAATGAGACAATTTGCAATGTTATGATTATGGCACAAACCTTAAGTTGGGTACCGTTTAGGATTGGTGGAAACTTCATGGTGTTTTTCGTATTTTGGCTGATATTTACATAGTATTTGTATTTGTATATAGAGTCGCACATCAATAGAGTAATTTTATTTTTATTATTTTATTTTTTTATCGTAGCGTAGTTGAGAATTGTAAGGTTGATTACAAGGTATGTGAGTTGTATTTATAAGAATTGAGATTTGGTTTAGTTATGGCTATGAGTGTCTAAATTGGCGCAAGAGGTGGTTCTCGGGGTGTTCTGAGATTCGATGCTTTCATCGGATTTGAAGGAGGCGTCGGACATGGACATTTGAATAGGAGGAGGTTATTCGGAGATAGTGGGATGCAGCGGAGTTGCCTGGTGTTTGGAGCTGCTACTTGGCGTGAGTATGAGAGAGATGACTATTTGAGTTTAAATCTGAAATAACCAATATACCCTTCAAACTAAAATGAAATTACAAAATAACCGAGGCACATGATTCATACATGTTGATTCTTTGTTATCTTCGCAACTTCATTGGGGAAGGAGACAAAGCTGGGGCAAATAGAAACATTCGTTATTAAAATGGCATAAAAGCAGTTTGGTGGATACTTTAAGGGAAAAATAGTAATTTGGCCTTCACAATTTCTTGTTTGAATGGTGAATGAAATGTGGATTATTATTCTACCTCTTAAAGTTAGATATAATATAGGGAGATGTTATTTTCATCACATTTTTACTTATCCACTATATTATTAATTATTACTTTAAACTAATATATGTTTGAACAAAACTACCCCTAATTAATTACTTGTCATTTGAAGGAGAGTAATACATTTCTTATTTCTATTTCTATATGACTTTTTGATTCTTAAAACATCACCTATAAAAGATAGTTTTTTTTTCTATTTATAATTTTCTTAATAGATATATTTTTTGAATATGCTAATGACTCGTTTAGTTATTCATAACAAAAATAATAATTCATTAATGTATGTCTACCACAATTTTAGATAATATGTGATACTTTCATTACTTTTATAAAAGATTAGTTTAATTTAAAAGCCAAAATATAATTACCCCCCAAGTATCCACTCAATCCCAAAGTGCACACCTTTTTTTGTCCAAGAATGTCATTTAACGTTACTATTTGTCCCAATATTCACCTAGCAGTCAGTAGTTAGAAAGATAATGAAAAGTTACCTTCTAAACTTTATAATGGTAGAAACTATACGACATATTTTTTTTAATAGATAGCATAATTAACATAATTACCCTGTTTTGAATTTTTTTCTTAATATAACATAATTAATAAAATTTCAAATTTCAAATTTATTAATAACAAATTACACCAAATTATTTAAAAATAATGATTACAATATAAGGTTGAATTTTAAAAGTAAAACCAACAATTTAATATCATTCCACGGTTCAAATGAAATTATACGGCAAGAAAAAAAATAGTAGATAGCATAATTAACATAATTACCCTGTTTTGAATATTTTTCTTAATATAACATAATTAACAAGCATTAAAATTTAAAATTTATTAATAGAAAATATCACCAAATTATTTTAAAATAATGATTACAATATAAGGTTAAATTTTAAAAGTAAAACCAACAATTTAATATCTTTCCACGGGTCAAAAAATTATACTGACAGAAAAAAAAAGTAGATATCATAATTAACATAATTACCTTGTTTTGAATATTTTTCTTAATATAACATAATTAACAAGCATTAAAATTTAAAATTTATTAATAGCAAATATCACCAAATTATTTAAAAATAATGATTACAATATAAGGTTAAATTTTAAAAGTAAAACCAACAATTTAATATCACTCCACGGTTCAAAAGAAATTATACGACAAAAAAAAATTTAGTAGATACCATAATTAACATAATTAGTTAATTACCCTGTTTTGAATATTTTTCTTAATATAACATAATTAACAAGCATTAAAATTTCAAATTTATTAATAGCAAATATTACCAAATTATTTAAAAATAATGATTACAATATAAGGTTAAATTTAAAAGTAAAACCAACAATTTAATATCATTCCATGATTCAAAAGAACAAAAAAATAGTTAATAGCTGAATAATACTTCATAAGTCCATTAACAAATTACAAATTTACAATACATAATTCAATAATTCATTAATTAAATAAAATGTCAATTACACAGTCATGTTTGACTTCTTTTTGTGCGCTTATTTTTATTTTTGGGGTTTCTTTTTTTATTATTATTTTTTTCAATTTTGGTCATCCAACACGATGTTGATTGTCGAAAAAATTAAGTTTACTATTTATACTAAGGGTTAAAGTTAGAAATTATAAATTTCATAATATTAATTTATTAATATATATGTATAATTTTTTTCTACCGTAAAATTTTAATGTAAATTGTATTATTTGTATATATTAGTTCGATCTACTTTTTTTTCTGTCATATAATTTTTACCGTTATAAAATTTAAAAGGTAACTTTTCGTTATTTTTTTTGTTAATTTTCGCTATCTTTCTAAGAACTGTCACATCTAGGGTTCAAACTGGGACAAATAGTAACGTTATATGACATTCTGGGACAAAAATTAGATTGTGGTACACTTTGGAATTGAGTAGATACTTTGGGGGAGTAAATAGATTTTCGCTTAATTTAAAGAATATTTTTGTAAAAAATAAATTCAATAATAACATTATAGTAGGTATTGAATTGATTATCAGTTTAAACACTTCAGAACGAATATTTAAAATCAGTTGTTATTGGTAGGAAAAAGGTATTAAGAATATATGATATGACATAAAATATGATTTTACTATTAGATTATTTTTTACAATTATATACTTTAATTAAATCTAACGATATTTTTTTTATTTCAATTGGCCGATCATATGTTTTCTCAAAATTCAGTTTACAATTTTTTTAGAGTATTACTTTTTTACTATGTAACATGACTCAACGACAATTTTTATTGATTAAACATTTAAAATAAATAAAAAGAGGAATAATTATGTTGTTTTTTACAGTAACCAAATATCGTTTGATATTTATATAGAGGAAAGTAACAAATGCTAAATAACTTAATATGACAAGTAATCAAATGATAATTTTGTCAAAATATGTGTTTATCTATTTATTTTTAAAAGAAACAGGGGTGGCACTCTGCAAAATTTATAAGGAGCCTTATCCCGAAAAACAATATACACAAGAGCAAGAAGCCGAAAAAACAACTAAGCCTTTAATAAGGTATAAAAATTAAAAACCAAGCTCATCTTGCCGTAAAGCCAACCGGGCATCTCTATAGAGATCCTTGACATGATCAAACGTTTGATGAGTTTTATCTCTTTATGAGAGTGAGTAGTAACGGCTAAACGATTTGCAACATGATTCTTTACTCGAAATATATGGACCAGAGTATACTGACTCAACAAAACTTGACATTGGCGAACCTCGTACACGAAAACCCATGGAATAGAGTGAACATTATCCAGCCCCAATACAGCCACTAACGGATCAGTTTCGATGATTACTGAATGCAAAGCCAAGAACAACACAAACGTAAGCCATCTTGCAGGGCCAAAATTTCTGCCCACGTGACCATAAAAATATGAAAAAGCCTTGATCAACCACCCTTGAGTATCACGAATCACTCCCCCACCTGTACAAATCACATCCACAACTGACCCATCGGTGTTTAGTTTGAATTGATGAGAAGCCGGAGGTAACCAACGCAACCATTGCCCTTGGCGCACACGAAATGCTTTAATGGGGCTGTAGAAGAAAATTACCAATGGGACTTAAACAATGGGACTTAAAGTAGACTTTGGCTGGAAGAGCAGTAACATATCCTGCAAATCTTGGTATACACTTTTGATCACCAAATTCACTTGCGAAGGCGTATGCTCAAACACAGATTTACACCTCGCCTTCCATATCTGCAAGCAAGAAAAAATGAAGATACCAATCTGACATACTCCAAACTGATTCTGCCGAGAGGAGACACTAACCCATCTATCAAGCAGGTGTCTCAAGGTAGCGTAATTACAAATCTTCCGAACAGGCATAGCCCAATAACTCCACACTTGTCTAGCGGTTTCAGAATGAAGAAATAGATGAAATAAGGACTCGCGGGGGGAAGAGGTACAACAAACACACTTTGACACTACCTGAATGTGCCATCGATGGAGCGAGAGATCAACCGGAAGCACCCATGCATTAAACGCCACATGAAGACACTAACACGAGTTGGAATCCATGGTTGCCAGAAGGTAGCAGCCCAAGGAACCTTCGGAAATTTAAAAACGAATATCATCCCAACTATCAGATATGTGTTTATATGATGTAATAATTGGTAATGTAGTGGATAGACAAAAATTGTAGTGGAAATAGTCCCTCCCTATAATAAATCATCAAGCTGTAATGTGCTAATAATTTTAGAAAAGAATTTAACTTTGTAAAGGAAATATAATGTTTGTCAAACAAGACATGTTTCTATTTCTTTTTCATTACACAAATAGAAACATTTATCAAACGCGTTTGGGCGGAGAAGGGCGAGAATGTAGAGTGCTAAGTTGTAGGGATGGATAGATCTTTCTTCAATGCGGGTAGGAAACTGTTCGAGATTCATAGATGGAAAGAGAAGGGCGGAGATTTGTTTCGATTGGAGCATTCAGGTGTTCTTCATGAGATTGTGATTTCCATCAGGAGTTGAGCTGGGTCGTGAGCTCTGGAGAGGCGTCTCATTTCAAAGGAGCTTTTCGGAGAAAGAGACAAGGGAAGTCTAGGGAAGTTTTGTTGGCAAGTGAGTTTAATAGGTCGGGAAATTCTTGAGTCGCGGTTAAGGGTCGGGAAGACAGAAGACCATCTGCATCCCAGAAGGATTTGCGGAGTTCAGGGTGGAGGCTGGGTGGTGGGTAAGATTCAGATTCTTTGGCATCAATTGTCCACCACCCAAAGTCCTCTAAGTCTTACAAGGAAGGCTGCGGAGATTCAGCCTTGGCCGAGACTTGGTTTCTTGCGTTCGAACCAACCTTTCGAGATGGTGGTGTCATTCGGTGGAGGCTAATTCTTGTAAAGGGGCTTATCGTTTTTGGAGAGATGTACGGTGGGTTGGGTAGAGGACCGGGATAGTTTGGCTCAGAACTTGGGCGAGTTGAAAAGGTGGGTGGATCTAAGGTGGAAGTCGGTGGTGGTGTTGGTGTCAAGGTTTTGGACGGAGAAGCATTTTCTCTTTGTTTTCCGTCGAAGGAAGAAGCGGGTAGGATTCTTTCAAACACTTCAAATTCGATTCGCGACATCTTGTTACGGAAAGATGGAGTCAGTTTATTCTTTGTCTTCGTCAAGGGATTAAACCCACTTCGGTATGGATTAGTGCGGTGGGATTACCCATTCATCTGTGGGGTAGTAAGGTTTTTAGGGCTATCGGCGATTTGTGTGGCGGTTTTGTTGAGGTCGCGGAGGCGAAGAATAAGGGGATTTGGGGTGGGCGGGAATTTTGGTGAAGTCTAAGGCCAAATTCAGGCTTTGATCTCTGTAGTAGAAGGTGCCAATCTCTTGAGATTCCTATCTGGGTGGAGTCGCCGGTCGATGGCGGATTCGGTGCGAGGAAGGAGGAGGCGTGGTGGAGGAGAGGCGGAGAAGAGCGAAGATGGCGGCAGCGAGGAGAATCGTACAATCGAGAAAAGATACGTGTGGCGGCAGAAAAATGGTGTGAATGCGAGGCGGTGTCGGCTCGATGATGGGCACGTGGGCGAATAATGTCTCGAATTCAAAATTCAAAATGGCTATGGATGAGGTTGTCGGTTTTGGTATGAAAGATGTGGGAGTCGTTGTGGCCTTTGATAAAGTCGGGCTTAATGAAAATGGGGACCATTGGTAGTGGGTCAAGCGATTTGGATGTTGGAGTAAGTGGGCTTTCTACTTCTCAAAGCCCATTAGAGTTTATATTACATCCTGAGATTAAGCAGGCCCAAAGGGGTATTTTGCAAGATCAGTTTATGGGTAGGCCGAAGACTAATGGGGAGGGGCATGGTCTATCTTCTTTGAGAGAAGGGGCTGGAGCCCAAGACTTTCGCTTTAATAATCAGGAAGATGGGTCTCTGCATTAAGAATAGTCACGCGAGGGCATACAGGTCGGCGAAGAGTCAAGGCGAAGAGGCGGGGAGTTAGCGCAAAGGCTCGACTTTCGACTTCGTTGGCGGGGAGAGGTTCGCCTGATCATCAGCGGTGATTTGTAGCAGAATTGCATCGAGCAGCGATCATTGCGTCGAGGCGTGGCGGAACAATTTTGCGATTGGGCCTGTCGAAGCAGTGACTTCTAATTTTTCGGGAAGGGATGAATCTGGGGAATTTTTGGAATGGGTCTTCAGTCGAGACCTTCGACACAGCAGTGGAAGCTGGGGTGAGAATAAGGATCCTTGTCTTTGTGAGGAATGGGCAGTAAGTGAAGACTTTATGGCAAGTGAGTCAGGCTCGCACTATATTGTGTTAGACCGTGGACAGGAGGAGAATCAGGAAGGGGAAATATTGAACGGTGGTTTTTGGGCCCGAGAGTCCTTCACAGCTGTTGATAAGATGGAGGAACAGAAGTCGGTGGAGGTTGGTGAACCTATTTCCTGTACGCCGATTAACATGATTAGTCCAGAGGATACTTGTGAAGTGGAATACATTACAGATAAAGAGGTGGAGGAAGACATTTCGACATGGGTCAAAAAGAAAGCTGTAGGTGTTGGGAAGGCTTTGGGGGTGGCTGGTTCAGGTTTTGAGGATAAGATTTTGGCGCTTCTTCTGGACATCGAGAAGAAGTGGAGAACGTCAGGCAGAGGAAGTGTCAAGAGACAGAACAATACTAGGGAGAAAGGTAAAAGGGAACTAAAGCAGTGTAGTAGCCTTAACACCGATAAATTTACGTGCCGGGAGGGGGGGATAGAAGGAGGAAGAAAATAGTTTAATATGGATATTAGAATTGTGTCTTGGAATGTTTGGGGCCTCAATGATGTAAATAAAAGAACGATGATAAAAGGATTGATTAGGAGATGGAAACCGTCTATTGTTTGTCTTCAGGAAACAAAAATGGAAAAAATAGATGTTCGAATCATTGATAGTATTTGGAGTGCTAGAGGGGTGGATTGGGTTCATTTAGATTCGGTTGGAGCGGTAGGGGTCCTTGTTATGTGGGACGAAGTGTCCTAACGAAAGTTGATTTTGTGTTGGGTGAATTCTCTGTCTCTTGTCTTACGAAGCATTTGGATAATAATAGAGAGTGGCTTTTTACGAGGGTTTATGGGCCTTGTAGCAATGTTGTGAGGAGAGATTTTGGGTGGAACTTGAGAATATAAAGGCTAGATGGAATGTGCCTGGTGTGTAGGGGTGATTTTAATGCGGTTAGATTCCCTCACGAACGATCTGGTTCACGTATCTACTCTAGAGAAATGATGAAGTTCAATGATTTTGTTAATGATATGGAATTGGTGGATCTTGCTTTGGTAGGGGGTGACTTCACATGGTTTAGAAATGGGGAGCGTCATCAATTTTCGAGGATTGATAGATTCTTAATTTCAAGTGATTGGGAGTGCCGCTTTGGTAGTCTGTTCGATCTGTCTTAGAGGCTCTCTTCGATCATGTGCCTTTACTTCTTGAGTGCGATGGATGTTCAAAGGGAGAACTCCTTTTCGGTTTGAGAATATGTGGCTAAAAGAACACGGGTTTGTGGATTGGGTGAAGGATAGATGGATCTCTTATGTGGTGGAAGGTGATCCAAGTTTCCGATTAGCTAGAAAACCTGAAATTGCTCAAGGAGGATTTAAAAGTGCGGAATAGAGAAGTCTTTGGCATGGTGGAGTTTAAAATCAAATCTATTTCGGATGAGGTGCGTGATTGGATGAGAAAGCGGTATATTGTCGAGGAAGAAGAATCCCTTAGGGTGCGGCTTAATCAGGAATTGAGAAGCCTTCTTATTCGAGAAGAGATTTGTTGGCGCCGAAGTCGCGGGTTCGGTGGTTAAAGGAGGGGGATAGCAACACCAAGTTCTTTCACGAGAATGGCAAAGATGCGTGGGCGAACAAAAAGAATTAAGTCTGCTCGATTGAAGGCGTGCGGTTAGAGGATGAGGTAGAGATTAGGGTTGGCATCATGAATTTTTTAGGCGGCTTTGAAGAGAGTGGGGGTTGGAGACCAAATTTGGATGGGGTGGCTTTTGACGCCGATGATTCAGACCTTAGAGTGCCCCTTTTCGATGGAGGAAGTGGCAAGCGTGCTTCGTAAGATGGAGGGAGATAAAGCCCCTGGGCCGATGGGTTTTCTATGGCTTTTTTCAACATTGCCTTTGGGAGGTGGTTAAAGGGGATATTATGGAAGTGTTTCAGTTTTTCACTCGGGATGAGATTCGAGAAAAGCCTTAATGCCGCTTTCATAGCTTTGATTCCAAAAAAGAGTGGTGCTAATGATTTGAAAGATTTTCGACCTATCGGTCTAGTTGGTGGCATCTATAAGTTGATTTCTAAAGTGTTAGCCCAACGTATGAAGAGGGTTATGGGTAGTATAATTTCCGCAAAGCATGCCTTCGTGAAGGATAGACAAATTTTGGATGCATCTTTTATTGCCAATGAAGTGGTGGATGACGGGTTGAAGCGGAGTTCCGGGGTTGTTGTGTAAGTTGGATATAGAGAAAGCTTATGATAATGTGTGAACCGACTTTTTGCTATATATGATGGAAAGGATGGGTTTTGGTACCAAGTGGATTCAATGGATTAAATTCGCATTTCTACGGTCCGTTTCTCGGTCTTGGTGAATGGGGAACCATCGGGATTTTTCTCCAACTCTAGAGGTCTGCGTCAAGGTGATCCATTGTCCCCGCTTTCGCTTATTGTAGTTATGGAGGCCCTTAGCGTATTGATAGAGAGCTATTTGGAAGGTTTTATTAGTGGATTTCGGGTGGGGAGAGAGGGGAGAGGGTGGCGACGGTATCCCACCTTCTTTTGCCGATGATACCTTAGTTTTTTGCGATGCGATAAGGCTCACTGGGACACCTTCGCTTGGTATTATTATTCTTTCAAGCGGTTTCAGGCCCGCGCATTAACATCTCTAAGAGTGAAATAATTCCAGGGCGTGGAAAATGTTGGGGATCTAGCCGCATTCTTTGGGTGCAAATCTGCTTTTTCTCCCCACCTATTACCTTGGTCTTCCTATAGGAGCACAGCCAAAGAGCAGGCGTTGTGGAACCCAAAGGGTTGTGCGTTTCGGCGTAGACCGGCATGGTGGAAGCGCCAACTTTTATCCAAGGGGGGAGATTAGTCCTAATCAAGAACACTCTTGCTAACTTACCGACCTTTTTTTATCGCTCTTTGTGATTCCGGTCTCAATAAGGCAAAGATTAGAAAAGTTGGAAAGGGATTTCTTGTGGGAAGGGCGCATGATGGGCACAAGTTTCATTTAGTGAAGTGGGATAAGGTGTGTTCTAGGGTCCAAGAGGGGGTCTGAATATCGAAGACTAAATTTTTTTAATGAGGCTCGTTGGGAAAATGGTTATGGAGGTATCTCATAGATAAGAAGGCATTATGGAGACAAGTGGTGGTTTGCAAGTGGAGTAGGGGATCATTGTTGGTTCCCTAATGAGGTCAATTCTCCCTATGGGGTGGGAGTGGCGCGGTATAAGGAAAGGGTGGAACTCTTTTGAAAGGTTCATCGCTTTTGAGGTTGGTAATGGGACCTCGGTAAGATTTTGGGAAGATAGATGGTGTGGGGATAGTTGTTTGAAGGAAGCTGCCCAGATCTTATTCGAAGTTATCCTTGGATAAAGGTTGTAGAGTTAGTTCTATCTACTCTTCTGTCGAGGGTAAACCAATCTGGAACCCCACCTCGTAGGAATTTTCGTGATTGGGAAGTTGAGACTGTTGTGCAGCTTTTTGGGGAGGCTTTATGTACGTAATGTGGATAGGTTGGAGGACCAAGTGGTTTGGAAAGGAAAAGGAGGCCCTCTTTTTTCAAAACTCAGATACCTCAAGCTTCTCAACCGTGGTTGTGCTTCATTCCCCGTGGAGAGCGGTATGGAATTCCAATGCCCCTAAGAGAGTGGCTTTTTATGTGGGAAGCGACTCTTGAAGCTATCCTAACCATGGACAATTTACGGAAACGCAACATGATTCTTGTCAAAGGTGTTATTTGTGCAAGAATAGTGAGGAGAGTGTTAATCATTTGCTTCGCATTGTCAAGTGGCTCGTGAGCTTTGGAATTTTGTGTTGGGAATGTTCAGATGTCTTGGGTCATGTCGAGTTCGATGATTGATCACGCCGAAGCTGGTATGCGGGTATAGAAAGAGGAGAGATCGCACTTGGGGACAGCTCTTTTGGGAGTGTGTTGGATTCTTTGGAAGGAAAGAAACCGTAGGGCTTTTGAGAATGTGGAAATGTCAGTCCCGGAATTGAAGAATTTGATGATACGCACCCTTTACTTTTGGTGTTTCGAGACTGATCAATCTTTTCCTAGGTCCAACACCGATTTTGTAGATCTTAATAGCATAGACAATGATTAATGTTTGGTTTGGTATACTCCTAGTGTACAAAGGACGCATCACCTTGTTTGATGCTTTTTAATACTCCCTCCGTCCTTAAATTATTGTCTTGGTCAATCTAACGCACGATTAAGAAAAAACAATTGACTTGATTATTTATATTGGTTTAATGTGTAGTTTCCTTTAAAGCCCATGTGTATGTGGCCCATAATTAAAGTAAGGTGAAAAAAGTAAGGGTAAAGTGGTAAAAGTTATGTTCTAAAAAGGTAAGTTTGAAAGTGGACAATTATTTTGGGACAGACGAAAAAGGAAAGGAGGACTATAATTTAGGGACGGAGGATTATTTACTTATCAAAAAAAAAATAGAAATGTTACCAAAACTACCAAAGGAGCTTTTCTGAAAATTCAGATCCGCTAGCATCCTCTCGGCCTGCTTGGCAAAGCCGTCTCGAGTTATCATCAGGCCCTAGGACAAATTTTTACCACGGGCCCTTTAATTCTTTTCATTCAAGATCTAAAACCGAATATAAACAAAGCAACTGAAAATATTATTAACATTTAGAAAGAAAAAAAATAAAAAAATGTTTTTATTCATAAAAATTGTAACAAAAAGTATGACCGAAACACTAGCCGTGTATCATCTACCAAAGCTTTTTCAGTTCATACAACCACGACCTTAAGTTGATTTTTGGCCTCGTTAACTGTAAAACCCTGAAATGTTGCTTGCATGTGTTATGCATGAATTCATATCTTCATAATCCTCATGAATATGTTCATTTAGCTCCCGTATATGTTTAGAGTCAATAACATGATCATTGACGTTGTTTGAGATGCACGTGTGCATTTTTCTTTCGCGAGATGCTTTGAATCTCGGGTTTATGTTTTATGTGATTAACACATGGATAATTGTTCGAGGGCATTTAAAACATCATTAACACGCCTTGGATGTTGGTTAGATGCTTGTTGCATCGTCGGTTTGGTTGCTAGTTTGATTCTAGCGATAACCCTTCTCAGTTTGACTTTTTCGGTTGTCGTTCGGGAGAGTCCTGCCTGAGTTCTTGGCTTTGTTTTGTTGAGGTTTGAGGTTTGATTGCTTTGGTTATTGTTTGGAGGTTATTAAGGTTGATTTATAGACCCTTTTTGGCTTGGAAGGACTCGAGATTGCATGCGGGAGAGTCCGGGATCGAGCAAAGAAGTGAGAAAAACATGGAAAGCTGGAAAACAAGTGATGCGGTCGCATCACTTGTACATCAAGCGACCGCAAGGGTCCAGAATCAGGATTGCGGAATTTTTGTTCGGTCTGTGCGCTGTCCGAACTCTTTGCCAATTAAACTCAATTTAAACCTATCCTAAACTCACTTAATTAGCCTAATACTAATCCTAATCAACTATTAAGAGATTTAGGGGTTAATTAGTGACTTGATTAGTGAATTAATCCCTCATATAAAAGCAATCAGCCGCACTCTTTCTTTAGTTCGGCCGGCCACTGCATTTTTACTCTCTTCTTCTTGCGTTCTGCGAGCACTTCGCCAAGGCGAGAGAGGGCTTGTGAGTCGATTCTAGGGCTTCAAAGAGGGCTAAGCTTGGGAGCCATAGCTGGGAGTCTTCTTCCCCTTCCTACACGTGAACTTGAGGAAAGAGTTGAGGAGAAGACATCGTTCTTTGGGTTTCGGGTTTGGGCAGTTTGGGAGGCCGAAAATTGGTAAGTTTCTACCTCTCTTCTTCTTCTTTTTAGGCTCCATTGACCCTAGGGAAACAACCAATTGTGCTATTTGAGGTCAATGGAAGTCATGGTTAGGGTTTATAGAAGATGTATGAACCCTAGGATTTCAAATTCATGATAGAACTTGATTGGCCTATGTGAGACCATGATTATGTGAAATTCATGTTCTAACTAGCCTATTGAACTTGATTATGTTGATTGTTCATGTGAATTGATGTTGGTTTGGTTGAGATGCTTGGAGGGTGCCTTGCCCTAATTTTGTGTTAGCTTACAATTTATTTATGTGAGCTTGCTTAATATGTTTTATATGCTTATTAGAGTATATTAAACCATGTTGTAAATTTTAATCATGATTTGAAGGTTATGATTGGTATGATAACTTAGATGAAATTATGCACAAAATGATTAATTTGTTCTAAGTTGCATTGTTTAATAAATTGTGGGGTTTATGTGAGTTTATTGAACATCGGGTTTATGGTTTGGGCGATAGTTATGAATATAGGGGGATGATGAAGCCTAAGCTTCTATTCCTTGAATTTTCGAAAACTTAGATTGAACTCAACGGAGTTAACCTTTGGGTTAGTATGAATCCTAGGAACTATAATTTTAAGTCCTACGGAGTATTGGGTAGAATTCATGGGGGTCGAGCCTCCAAGAAGTTTAAGGTGTGTGAAGCACACTTGGTTATGAGAACTTATATGATTCTTGGTTGTGATGTTTATGCTAGTTGTGAATAAATTGCATGACTAGTTTGATGGTAGAGTGTTTACCTACTTGTTTTGAGCATATGAGTATATATTACTTGTGCTTGGGTTTTGAGTCCACCGGCGCTCTGGCGATGCTTGAGTCTTTGGTGGTCGATACATCGCTTCACGAATTATGGGATTCGTGATCGCGATGGATCGCCGCGGTCGGGTTGCACACACCCTCCATCGATGGCCACGGTGGGGAAGTAGTTTATCTTAGTTGTAGTAATACACATGACTTTGATAACTATGGAACTCGAGCGAGAGTTGTCGAGGGGACGCCGATATCTACGAGAGGGATATCGAGGGCACATAAGGGTTTTTGCACGTGTTTTTGCAGGAGCGACACGCGCGGAGGAATTCTGGTAATGGTATCATATCCCTTATATATATGAATTGTTTCACAAGTGCTTAAGTAAATAATGTGCTTGGTGAATTTGGATATGATATGATGTTTGTTTTGGTTTCTTACATGTTATACTTAATAGATAACATATTGATTAATGTTGTTAAGCATGTATGCTATCACATGAATATTATGGGAAAGTTGTTTTATGCCAAAGGTATAAATTATTATTGTTAAGACAAGAATGACTTGACATGGATTTATGATGAGATGTTATACTGTATTGATAACATATTTATTTAATGTTGAGCATGAATGCCATAACATGATTTATTATAAGGTTAATTCATGACGATAGCATGATATTATTTATGATTGAGCATTATGCCATGGTAGGAAGTTATGGTTAGTAACTTACTAAGTCATTGTGACTTACTTTTATTTGTTGGTTGTTTTTCCCTAGATCCGAGCCGAGCTAGCGGATCCAAGTAAATCAGGAAGGTTACTTTGGCAAGGAAGTCTTTTGGTCAAGGTTGCTACTTAGTTGTTATTTTGCTTTTTGGTGAGGTCGTTGGGAAAATGAAGTTATGTAAACTTCATGTTGGGTAGCAAACCTTTATGTGATTGTAATGTTGTAATTATGTGGTTAGTCTATTTTGGTAGCCAACCGGTGGTGGTTGTGCTTGATGTATATTGGTAGTTAAACTTCCATATATTTTCTGTTGTTAGTACTTATAATTGTTAGTACTTATGTTGTTGGTAGCCGATCGGTTTAGTCCGCTTGGTTTGTTGGTGAATATGTTTAGCATGATATATTGCTAGTTAAATATTATGTTTGTTCTCCGGCATGTTTTTAGCCGTTGAGTTGTTAGACTAGAGTCTTAGACTTAGTTTAATGTTGGGTTCCGGCCGTAGTTTCGCCGATGACTTGGTTTATTATGCTTATATATGAATTGCATAACAGGAGTTTGTTCTACGTGCCCAATGTTGCGCACGCGAATCGAATTTTTGGACCGAGAGATTAATTATCTCTTTGGTTGTTTTAGTTTGAGCTTGTTAGCTCGGGCGCCACCTTTTTATTTTATTTCGCTCCGCATGTGTTTTGAGTTGCCTGTATCGCCGTTATGGCCCTACCCATTATTTGCTACTTGTTGTTGTTATTTGTTCTCTCGGCGGCACGACCTTGGGATTTCGCCTTGGGATCCGGTCGGGTCGCACGCTTGGTATCGAGCTATGATTATAAATTTAGCTTTCAAATGATAGGTTCCTTGGCTTGGGGGTTGGTTTGTGTGATAGATTTATTTTATTAACGCCGAGTGTTATTGTAGGGTGTTAATGGTGGATACTAGAGCAGAGCTAGTTCTGAGGTGGCACGGGTAGGTGCCTTTGGTAGAGGTATTGGCGGTGGCGTAAATGCTAACGATAACCGTCAACATAATATTCCTCCACCGCGAACACCGAAGAGAGAGCGATGAGGCGATGGCAAATATGTATCGGGATGCTTGATTTGATGAATCAAATGAATCGGAGGTTTTGGTAGAGTGGAGCCACAAGTGAGGGACACACCGAACCACGTGTAGAGGTCGGGCGGGTGAGGCTAGACATAATGATAATTCTATGCTTGAAAGATTTGTGAAGTTAAAGCCGAGGCAATTTAATGGAGAGCCGACGCCGCTAAAGTCGAGCTGATTGAACACTTGGAGAAAATATTTGCACCATTGGGTTGCGATGATGAACAGAAGTTGTATTAGCCGTGTTCAAGCTTGAGGGTGCCCGGCAGAGCACATTGGTAAGTGTGTGTGAGGGAGAGTTGGGAACCGCAGAGTCCCACAGATATGGCCTAATTGCTCGGGAGAGTTCGAAGCTTCCTATGTACCGATGTTGTCGTGGAGAAAAGAGAGATAGTGATGGAAAAGCTAAGGTGCGTGGCCGCTGCATTTTCTCTAGATCGAGAGGTACCCGAGTCTACGCCAGTTGATTGAGGTACCGTTTCTATTTTTCAGTGAGGCTCGTGCACTTATAGACCCGGATCATCGCATTCTATGTTGCATCGCACTCGCTGATAAACTATGTGTTATGCCTCGCCTACCTATACGTGCTTGTGTTATCTACCCTCCGGGGAATGTTTTTAGCTTCGATATTTATAGAGCATGCGATGTACTTGTGGATAAACATGTGCATGCGGATTTGGTGGTGTTACCACTCGTGATTTTGATGTTATTCTTGGTATGGATTGGTTGAAGACATATCATGCATGGTGGGTTGCCTTAGTAAAAGGGTTACTTTTACTTTGCCCGGCATGCTCCTAATTTTTGTATTTTTGGGAGATAATGCACCGAGTGTTTTTACGCCATTTCAAGCGCTTAAGGCTAGGGAAACTATTGTCGCTGGGTGCACAGGTATCTTGCTTGGCGTAGTGGACAAGCGGGTTTCTTCTTCTAATCTTGAAGATGTGCCGCCGTTGTGTGTGAGTTTCCGGATGTTTTCACTAAGGATTTTGGGATGCCTCCAGATAGTAGAGATTGAATTTTGTATTGAGTTATTGCCGGGACTACACCACTCGGCGCCCGTATAGAATGGCACCTATGGAATTAAAGGAGTTGAAGATTCAGTTACAAGAGCTCCTTGACATTGGCTTCATTAAGCCAAGTGTATCACCTTGGGTGCAGGTATTATTTGTGAGGAAGAAAGATGGGAGCTTGAGGTTGTGCATCGATTATCGAGTTGAACAAGGCAACGATCAAGAACAAGTATCCATTGCCACATATAGATGATTTGTTTG